>JARKIC010000505.1:0-255694 GCA_029378375.1 Mycena olivaceomarginata | reverse complement strand
GCTGAGGAATATACTGAGCATATAGGGCCTGTGCACCTGAAGAATGTTCAAAAACTCAAGTCTATGCCATTTCTGTCCCATGTACTATCATAAGGGCCAGATGCATTGCAGTATTTGTCCTATGCACCTTCATGTAGTTCTTAAGCAGCAGATTGTGTTTGTTATTGGTTCTGCTTCCTCTTTCAGTGTCACATTTCTGCCCTTACTCAATATCCTCCATGCAGGTGGAAGATGGCTCCATTTAGTGCAATTGGGGTTCTGTGCCAATCACCCACATACTAATATTTGGGATCTGAGATTCGATGTTAAGAATGAGTATCAGCACCAACACACGCCGCAACAGCTCCATCACCTAAGCAAGATGAAGGCATGCAGGGTCTTTGATGTAAGAAGAAACACAGTACAAGAAGGCTCGGGGTTTGCTGGATGACAATCAGCAACAATCCATCCATAATTGTGACACTGCACCTCTAAGAGACACCTGAAAGAATCTGGATGATCTGCAACAGTTCCAAATCTGCCATATCAATGCAAGCCACACAGTACCATCAAATCTAACAGTGGGACCAAATTGTTGTACTCACTGCATAGGCTGCTGATGCCAAGACTGGGCCCAAATGTATCTGGATGTAAACATCAGCTCCATATGTAGGATTGTGGGTAGTTTTGGTGTGTATATTATCTAATAGGAAGGTATACAACACATCTTGGAAGGTAGGAGACTGCCACCCATGGTACATGCCATCAAGCCCAGTGTGCAGCCAGAGGAAGTGGACAGTGCAGGTGACTATTAGGATGTAAAGGTATATGAAAAATCAAACAGCTACAACCCTAGAGACCAGAAACCTGGTCAAAAAGGCTTGGACTTCCACAACACTGAAATTGGCATGTTTCAAGATAATGGCCAATGTTGCACCAGGTATAACACAGATAAAATGGTGATCAAGGCTTTTAAGCATGGGGTAAGTAGCAAAAAAAGCCCATGTCAAGTGAGTCCCTGCATGATAGATATGTATCCAACAGGCTACCTCCTATCCAGTTGCAAGGCAACACAAGGCAATGCCTACACAAAATTTCTTTGAGCATGGCATTGCCCACAGTGCTGATTCCAACCCCATGTGCTCCACTCCACCTCTCATGTGCTCTATTCCACCTCTCCTCCTGCATCCTAGAAGTTGGTAAAGAAAAAAGTAATATAACCACCCACCAACAAACCCATCTTGGTACACTGGACTGTTGTTTCATGTGCATACACGTCTATCCTGGCTGACATCGGAATTCTAATGTTTTCCAATGAATTCCGAAGAGCCGTATAATCATTGGATTCCAAAGGAAAACTTCGCAAATCCACTGGTTTCCATCAAATCCTCCGAACTTCCAGTGGAAATGATGCATCAATGCCGGCCATATCAGCTGATGCCATCTGAGTCCATCGGAATCCAATGAATATACGCCCCATAGAATTCCGATGTCAGCCGGGATAGCAGTGTAATTTTGCCAGAGCAAACTTGATGCTGCTCTTGTAAGTCAATATGCAGTGGGTAATGGAGCAGGCACACTGGGACACCAAAAAACTGTCCTAAGGTTGTTTGCACTCATTACTGGCTGTTTTGGGCATCCTATCTGGCATGTGCAACAATGGTGGTGGTAGTAGCAGAGAAAGGGTGATAATTTCATATGATGTTCAAGCTTCAATGATCTAGGCAGATTGTGAGCTGATGAATTTTCATTATTAGAATATATTCTTCTGACGAAATTTCACAGTAAATCAATGGAAGTGATGAACTTTCACCAAATCCCATCAAAGTGACAAACTTTCACAGAATTAAGTGAAATAACAAAGTGATGAAGGAGGGTATAACTCCATGTCAAGTGCTAGACCCATAGCTTGAATGGTGCATTGGATACAGTCATACAGAGGAGTTTCACTGCAACTGATCAGCATGCGAGACAGTTCTTCCTCACTATTGTATGTAGTGTCATCCTTGCTCATTAAGCAGCGCTGGATCAGAGGTAAATGTCACACATTGGGGCAGCATAACAAGCCCATGAAGTTGGGAAACAATGAAGAATTGGTGGCAGACAAGCAGTGTTGAGTGTGGGTGGCAAGGCTGACTTAAGAAATGATGACTTACATAGCATGGATCCCCATCAAAGTTCGCATAACTTTCAGCTGAAACATCACTTGAGCTTGAAATCTTGTATGGGAGGTCCTCAAAGGTTGTACTTGGTCCCTTGAGGTCAATTGTTCACAATCCAACCTACTTCAAGCCCCCACATGCAGACTAGATACTGTTCTTATGTGCCTTGGCAATCTCCATTGCATCTTCAGTCAGAATGATGATGCCATTGTGAATTCAACTGTAACAAAGAGCCTTGAGCAGTGTTGGGCTAAACAGACCAGGAACTGATGATTTTGATTGTATTTCTCAATCCTTACACATAACGTGCTTTTAACTATTCCAAATTCCCCTTGATGTCCCTCTACTATATGATCCTCCATAGTTCTATGGCCGAGATGCCACCACAGACATAGAGTCAATGAAAATGTGTCAATTATATCTTGATAGCCTCAACCATTTCTTAAACAGTGCCTACAGCATCACTCACACCAAGCATAATCACCTTAACCTGCAGAAGGTCCATAAATTTACAGTGGTTCACATGGATTGCATGGAGAGCCATCATGCAGCTGGTCTGGTTCCACAGAGATGGGCATGGCACTTCAGTTCAGCTGATGACCAAGTGGCAATGGCGGCCATGGATACTGACTCTGCATCCCCTGCGCTAGATGGAGGACATTCTGTTGGTCCATCAGCAGCAAATGCGAACAACATAGATTTTGGCATTGTGACTGATTTACTGATTAATTTGGCAGTGGGTGAAGATGCTGAGGATGCAGCAGCAGCTACAGATACATCCATCGACACAAGTACTCCTTTTCCTCGTACTTCCTTATCCATATCCATGATTGATCCAGTCCTCCAACTCCTGTCATACACTGCATTGAGGCCCCCTGTAGTCAGAGGTGTGACTATGGGGCATAGTTGCATGGGCATAGGACTACATGTGACTCCATACAACTACCTGTGCCCAGGTCTGTAGTCATAGGTTGGCTCCAGCTACCTAGTGATATTGACCTCTGGTTTTGGGTAAATAGTTGGTGTCAAGTTAGTACATGTTGCTATTAACCTTTTGCTTGGTGGGACTTACAAAATTGACATTAGAACCAAGAGGTGTGTGAGATCTGGATCTTGGCTGCCATCAAAACCACATGAGATGTTTGATGTGATGGTGGTGCTTGTTTGGTTCAATGACAGCATGCTCCCCAAAAACTCGGATTCAATATTTCACCAATATGTAGGGTTTATGATGTGCTCTCACTGAGTTCTCACCTATGAAGAAGGTATATTGAGTTTGGATCAGTCAGAATGGAGGTCAACTTTTTCAGACTTTCCTGGGCTTGGGAGGGCTGAGGCCCTTGTCTCATCCTCGTTACTAGCCAACATGTACTGCAGGTCGAGATAAAAGAGTGTCTGAATATCTGGGTGTTGGGGTTAGTCCTCAAAACTAACCGTGGAGCTGCAGAAGCTAATATGTGCATACTACAGCGGCACAGTCAATGGGATGATGCCGTGATGACCGCTATTTGCCCCAGCCAAACACTTTCCTTTTCTAGGGGGGGGGGGGCGTGGTCGTGGGAATGCTTTCCAAGATCCAGAGATCACGCACCCCTTGATTAGAACAATGGTCTGCAATGAAGTGATCCATGAAATAACATGAACTTCTTTGATTGTACCACTGCTGCCCACTCACTTACAGATGGTAAAAGGGTCTGGGAGTTTGGAGAAAATGAGTGGAAAAGTGCAACAAATTTTTGAGAAGCTGTGCCTACATGGGGTAGGCAGATGTAGTCACATGTAGGCATGCCCTGACTACATGCTGTAGGTGAAGCTCTGTATGCTTAGTCAAAGGTTGGCCTACAATGTCTGACTATGTTTGTAGTCAGAGGTAGACCAAGCTCCGTATGCATAGACAGGGTCTGACTACATGGGGGCTCAACACAGTGAGACAAGAAGATTAAGCTAGCAGACTTGTTCAATATCCTGAACCCAGAGCACTGGTCAAGGAGCTTGAATTCTTCTGGAAGGGTGGGGCCAACAATCTTGACAAGGAGGAAAGCTTGCATGAGGAAGAAATGGAGGGCTTGAGGTCAGAAAGCAAATGTACTGAAGTGAATTTCGTTTGACTTGCACGTATTCTTGCACAATAATCCATTTTTCAATGTGTCCCAGTACTCAGCAGTAATGGAATGCACAGGATATGTTACTACATATTTTTGTGATTATACTGGAGGGATGTGGGACCATAAGCCATGATTTTGCACACACAAAAGAAGATGTAATGCCACCATCAATAGACAGGTTGTGCAAAGCTGCATGGAGCCGCATGTGGCTTTTGTGCATTGTGCAGAGCCATGCAGATTTCTTAATTGTCCTTGGTTATTTTTGTGCTCAGTGTGGTCCAAAGCCTCTGTAAAACTGTAATACAACAGCCCAAAGTTAGATGGGTTGGATGGGCAGGCATGAGAAACCATTATTCCAGCACATCACTCCAGCTCCATTTGGCACCACTTGGCCTTCTCACACTTTTTGACATCATGTGCACAGCAGGTGAAATGCCAATGAGGCTCCTTCACCTATATGTATCATTGCTTCATGTCAGGCAATGTTTCAATGAAAAAAAAAATCGGACACATCCAAGGCTTGTTTTTTTCCGTGTGGCTTTGCACAACACCCAAAAGCTGCATGTGACTCCATACGGCTTTGCACAACCTGTCTAATATCCCTCAGAGTCTGCTGGAGCAGATCACTGACTGGTCAATAGTGATCAGTCAATAGACCAACCACTGACCAGACTGCATTGACTGATGGGTATATACCGGGTCAGTGACAACACTGATTCACATGGTTTGAGGTGTTATTAACTGTTCTTTAAAATTTTGCTTGTTCAGCTGTGCTAGATCCCCTTGTAACCATTCTCCTTTATTTTTCTTCTCCTCTTGCTCTCTGATTAACCCCTTCTGTCCTTGACTGTCTCTGCTCTTCAACACTGCCTTCTCATTTGCAACCAAACAGCTGACCCATGCAAAGTGTCATGAATCACCCAGGTTCTATTTTTTCGCACGACGTGTCTGTACAGATACAGATGCGTCTCAATGGCACGGGACTCTCATGATGCCACCACGTGACCTTCTCACAATTGAAATCTGATTGCGGATTCTAAAGCCGCAGACTCAGGGTAGTCTGCGCCACGGGATACAGAAGACGTTAGGGACTAGGAACCTGTACAGACAGATCCTAGTCCCTGGATGCATCACGCTGATGCAGAGGCATACACGAAGTACATGACTGGTTGCAAACCAATCAGGGTTGAACCACTGGAGACAATGACATTAAGGATTAGGAAACCTGAATGTTGGGTCTCCTAAGTCCTCCGACACCACGGAAACGGACACAGAGGAGTCCAGGAGTATCAGCATTAACACTCCTTAATGCTGTGATACAGGAACTGATTGTGACTGACCGCGATCAATTTAATTTATTTTAAGCCTATATAAGCTCGGTAGAATCTCCATGTACAGTCGATTCTACCTTGTCTAATCTCAGGCTTCTACCTTGGCTTGACATAGGCATTGTCTCCACTCTGCCCCGCTTCCTATACATTGTATTGCGGGTTGCATCCACACCCCGGGTTTTACACCTGAGTGGATATCACACCCTCTTCAACTCGTTCCAGGTTCTGCCTCGCATCCCGACCTACAATATACAGTCTCCTAGGGAGGACACCGTACAGTTGGTCCTACTGCTCAGGGAACATACGAGCTATTAGCATCTATTGGGTTTATCCTGGTTGTGGTTTTCGCTGGGTTACTCACTGTTTAGCTGACCCAGAGGCCATTGCTGACAGAAGGTAGAATCTCTTCTGCCAGCCCCGACAAACCGATCTACGCTTGGAACAAGAAGATGGCACCCACAAATATTATGGTTGCTGGAAGTGCGAATGGACAGAGTGCTGGGGAGTGGGTTGGAAACCTACACTGGTAGGGGGGTGTGGTCGCAGGAATCATGGTGTTGTGTGCCGCCCTGGTATGGGCAACCCAAGAAGACCAGGTTGCTCTATCCTCGGGCAGATACAGGCGGGTTCCAAGGTGCGAACCACCTTACCCCTGGATGAGAGAACTCTGGCATTGGACGGAACATGTTGGGATCTGGCTGGTGAAGATTACAAGGCCTCCAATTGAGCTCAGTCAAGGGGAAGGAAGAAGGAGGACCTGCGCCACAGAGAGACGAGGAGAACCCGGCAGAAGGGGGAAGACTACTCGGAGAGTTGGGCATCCAGATCAGAATCCGGGGGTACCAATTCGCACCGACAGGGGGCGACTATACCCTATGGTAACCAACCTGGATAGTGGGGCCACTCTCTCCGTTTACATGGACAACATCTTTCTTATGGAATTGGCAAACCCATGCAGGAACCGTCCCGTTCCCTCTCCAGGGACCCCAGGCCTCCCAGGCCGAATAGTAGATGAAGAACCGGGGTCTACACCACCTTATGAAGAAAGGCCAGGCACCAACTCTAGAACCCGAACCACTGATACATGGGTAGAGGTGGTGCAGGGGAGACTTTGAAGGAGGTACAACAGGAACCCATGGAACGGGCTATACCCATACCCATACCCCTCACTCTCATCTACTTGTTGAATCTCTTGGCAAAGATCCTTAATGAAAATCTAATCTTGGCACACCAAATGGAAGAACACTACGCTTTTGGCTGGATTTGGAAATAGCAAAAATACAAAAAAATTGTGTGCTATGGGGCGTGCTCCTTCCCTTTGCCCTTCCCACCGCAATGCTGCTGGCCCAGGAGGTTGCCTGCTTGATTGAAAACCCTGGACATGAAAAACAACACACTCTCCAACCACCCTATGTCAACCTCGTCCTCTGTCGCTTGCTGCACATTCTCCTCCATGAAGGAGGAGCGAGAAGTTGGCGAGAGCTCCTCAATGGGGTGGAGGTGGAATCTGAGGAAATGGGCATCGAAGGGTGGCAGATCATCCAACATAGTCTGAGAAGAAGATGCCTGCTGTTTGGGAGGAACAACAGGCAGCGCAGGTTCCAGATCTGGATTGTAATTGCACTCGTCGGCCATAATGGATGATTCGGGGGAGGACATTGACGCATCCTCCTCCTCCAGCTCGTAATTCCGAAGGTCTTCTGTTGCGAAGGGCATGTTGTCTTCATTAGTCACCTCAACCACTTCAGGACAAGGTGTGGGTTGGGTACCCTGAGGGCTCAACGTTTGATGCCTCTTGGAGGCGGAGATTTCGCTCTTGGAGGAATCTGCTTCAGAACCCAACAAAATGACGATGGCTGGGCCGTGGCAGCAGCCGGATGACGGGGCAGGACAATGAGACGTGGGGGCACTTGGCACGCGAGGCACGGGGCGGAGCAGGAGGAACTCTCAATACATGGTTGAGAGTCCTATATAAGATAGGAAAGGCATCAGGAAGGGCCTGGGCCCAGGAAAAATAAATAATATGCACGGGCCTGCATCAAATCTGACCACTGAGGGTCAGGAAGCAGGGGAGAATAGGAACCCTGCCCCAGGTGCTCCCAGAACAACACCTGAAAACTGTGCAAGACCTCGTTGTTGCCTTCCTCAAATGCATTGGAAAACCATGTCCAACTGGGACAGGGGAGGTGTGCTGCTTTGCAAGGAGAACAACAGCAAGGTGTCTTGGTGGCCAATTGCTGCCCAACTTCCAGTGTACACAAGCGACCGCTGTTGTTACACCGCTTGCACAGCGGGGAACAGGGTGCAGATGATGGCCCCTCTCGGGTGAAACCCCTCCGACAGGAAAGTCCTGGGATGCTGGGCGGGATCCCGCCCTGCACCAGAATGCACACGAGCAGAAGGAATACAGATGGTGGGTGGTTTGTGACCTTCGGGTTGCACCCGGCTGACCTCAGACTCTTCTGGGCTGTGTGCCCATTTTTCCCACTGAGGCCTAGCCCATTTCCTTCTAGAGGGTGCAGGAGGCGGGGAGGGAGTGGGTACTGGCGAAGGTTTGTTCATCTCCAAGACAGTGATCGGGGGTGGTGTTGGAGAATGGGCAACTGGTGGGGAAGGAGCTGGGATAGGAGATGGTGGTAGAGGCAGTGTGGGGAGGGTTGCGCCTATAAAATTGCTGGGCAGTGTGATAAGGACCGCGGTGTAGCTACTTCTGCAGGCCAGAGGTACTGACTACTACTACATGCACTCCCTTTATACCTCCTCGACAACTTCCCACGTTTCCAGAGGTGCCATGCGGGTCGCAGGTGTTTCCAGGGGGGCAGGGAATGTCATGAGGGTTTGGGTGCACGCAAGGCACAGCGAGGCCAAACAACCTTGGAATATGTTTGGAGCTTCAGGCACGGCCTGGTGGTCGCATTGGTAGGTGCTCGAGCATTCAGGAAGGAGGAGGGACGGACGGTCTCCCTCGGCTAGTTGATGCGTCGCGTGAGGTGGGGACAGGCAGTATCAGGATATCCTCTGCCTCGTCCAATGGGTCGGTGTCAGGCATGGGGTAGGTCCGTCCGGTGCAAGAGATCATCTCAAAATGGAAAATAGGGGAGGTCATCCATGCGTCGCACCACGGGAGGGGACCAGTTGTATCTTGTTGATGATTACTAGATGATGAGTAGTGACATGCGTGATCTGTTGGTAAGGGGAGCACCGGTCTTGTTTGTCGGAGATTCGTATATGGAGGGTCGCTCGCCGCATGGCCATGTCGTAGGAAGGAGTCGAGAGTCCAGTCCCAGAGTGGTTGTATCCTGCTGACAACAGTGCGGGAGCGAGTTTGAGTGGTGGAGGAGACAATGCGGATGGTGGGGAGAGTGTTGGTCTCGCTCGGAAGCTGCTTCCGGTAACATAGAATCCCATTTAGGAAGATCTGTCGTGTATGTCGAAGCTCATCCCATCATGGTGCGGATGGTCTGCAGGGGCCATGAGGCAACGAGCAGTGCATAGCATGCTCGGAGACCTCACAGCGGCAAGCTGGCAGCGATGATTTCCAAGTCCAACTTGTCGCCCACCAGGATGCACCCAGAGGGGCAGCTTCTTTGGAGGAGTCCATTGCCCGTCGGAAGAGGCAAGTTCTGTAGGAGTGGTCAGAAACATGTCGGGTTCCAGCCGGATTAGTCGGGTTACGCACCATCAAGATACTCGAGTATCCCATTGGTGGAGAACTATACAGCCGCCCTGCATGCCAAAGAAACTGAAGAATCCCGTGAGGGCTGGAACCCGGAACAGATATTGGGATGAGGCAGATGTGGGCAATACTCGTAGTGGGAGTGGGCAGCGATCTAGTTTTGATGGGCTGATGGAATGTGCACAGCCACTGAAATTGGCGCCGACCTGGCCAAATTCCTATTGTGACGTTCTGAAACACATTTCAGACTATTTAAAGGGCTAAAATAATCTGAGTATTGCTACTTTACACTATACTGCTGCTAAAATAATTTAAATCAAGCTCTATGTGTATTATTCCTCCATCTCTGCATCCTCCTCGGCAACCCAATCATCAACAATGTCCAATGCCACCATGAGCGCGTCTGGGTCCATGTCGGCCTCCGGGTCGTTCGGGAGTGGGTACTTGTCACAATTGACAAAGTAAAGTCGTAAAGCCGCCTCGAGAGCATCAACCTTAGCGGGTTTCCGAGTATATCTGCTATTCGGCAGAATATCAGGCACCCTACGAAGCCGAAGTGCGTTGAGCTGTAGGTGAATTTTAGGAATAGTTAACTCGCTGATAATCTGGGTTTTGGAAACGATTGGAAGCTTTTGAAGCTCCCGGCAAATTTGTATGACCTTGCATGCGGCTGCAAGGGCTTTCTCCTTGTGCATTTCGGCAGTTTTGATACGGAAATCAACAATTTCCTGGCACCGCAATGCCTCGGCACCACTCACATTGACCCGCCTCACCTCTCGCATGATAAATGTGTGGTCCTCGTTGGTTAGCACAGCATCCATGAAGTCTTGGGTGTCGTTTCGTCGGTACATCGCAAGTGAGTTGTATTGATGGAGTGTAAGGGAGGGCTTGCCACGCACCGCAGCGCGGTAGCTGCCAAGGGCACCTTCATTCGTGTCGTTTGTGGAAGGCATCCAAGCCAGCTGCTTCTCAGTTGCAGAGCACTGGTCAATTATCCCCCTGGGCGCAAATTCAGATGAGAACCGAACCCAGGTTACCAACGCGCCATGAAAGAAAGCCATTGTAATAGCCGGTAGGTGCGGAAGCGAGGACATGAGCTTGTTAACCGCGTCAACAGCTTTTTGATCTTTCCACTCTTTACCGTTGAGCGTGGCGGTTTCGTACGACAGATCGCTGCCAAAAATGATGTCGGGATTATCAAGGATTTGTTGGATGTGATCGCGTACCGCTGTATGTAATGGCCCGAGGTCCAAGAGGTTGACATTTTCTGTTCCGGGGCCGCGAACCTGACGAAGGTATGGGTGGGAAATGATTTGTTGGTACAGAATCATTGCACAAAGCTCTGTGAGGGTAGCTTCATCCTTGAGAGTGTCACAGAGATTTTTTTCGATGTTGGTAAGGGATGGATTTATCTTTGACCATTGAATGACGTCCATGAGGTTGAGATATTGGAGGAGGTAAGTGATTAATTCGGCAGAAGCGCCACCATAGCTGCCGAAACGAGTGTTACTGGTGTCCAGAAAGCGAGGATGCGGTGTCTCGAGTTTCCATGTCATAAAATTGACATGCTTGTCAGCCTGACCTTTCTTGTCATCCTTGTTATTGAATATGGCACCTGCAAGCGCACAAGTCTTGACACCCCCACAAGTCGAAGTCTGAAAGGCTCTAAGCTCGTCCTCCGTCATCGCTGCATCTGCCGGAACTGTAGGATCAAGGAGATTTCGGAGGATAGCCGTGTTCTGCTTGTTAGCGAGAAGAATTGGACCGAGGACCCCAAGTTTTGCCCATTTGAGCATCATCTCCGCATTGCCCCCTTTGAAGCTGTTCAGATCTTTGTGTATGCAACACCCACCCCAAATGAACAGGTCGACAGCTCGGCGGTCCTCGGGAGACAAGGCATGGTAGGCATCTTTTCCCAGAGCCGTAACAATCTCCTGCATCAGCTTTGTGCCGCGCTCCGCCTGTTCCGTGGACAACAGCGAGTCCCACGCCTCTATTCCTCCTGCTTCTGCAATCTTTTTCGCATTCCACGCCCCCAAACAGAGCACTAGATCCATGACAGACTTGCCAGCCAACGCTTGCTCCCCAAGCTCTCGGACTGTGTCTTCCAGCTTCAGAGTCTGGTAACCCTTGGCAGTGCTCTTCTTGTTCAACATGTGGTCGCCGTGCATGCCCTTCAGTATCTTGAGGAACTCGCGAAAGGTGTACTTCTTCTGCAAGCGGGCCGCAAGGGGACTGTCGTTGAAGAGTTGAATGCATTCCCTTGATAGACTCGGCGCTGGTGTGGTCTAGGGTTTTTTCTACACCTAGGAAGTGCACTTTCAGCATCGAATTTGGGTCGATCTCGAGGCTCCCAGATTTGTAATCGGGCGCACGCATGGCAATATGCCGGCTTTCGATATTCTGGCTGCAATTGGAGGTGCTGTCAGCACTAATGGTAATGCCTACACCTTGTCAGCATACTAAACGGGTAAAACAAGTAAACGAACCTTTATTCACGGACAATTCAAATGTAGCTTGCATCTTAGCTGCAATTCCACCTTCTGCGATGGCGCGACTAACAGTGCGCCGGCTCATCTTCCTGTCGATGTGAACTCCGAAGATTTGCCCGATGTGTTCCATCAATGTCCCGACCTTCCCGTGTGCGCATCCGCTGTCCACCATGATCCTTGCGAGTTTTCTGGCATGAATGGTGTAGATGCCCTTCTCTGTTGCACGAGACAGAAGACCACCGGTTTTGGCTTGCGCAATTGACCGTGAGAGTGTCCCTGTAGCCCATTTGACCCTCTGCTGTAATGACTTGACCTTCGCACGGAGAGCCTTCAAAGTCCCCTTCGCCTTCCCCACGGTCTGAACCCTCTCTGACAGTAATTTGTCGAGTCTGGCTTGTAACTCAACTTCCTGGTGTTTGGCCAAAGCCATGGCCTTGACACTTGACGCGTCCTTTGATTTGAGGGCATCAAGTGCCGCATGTAGCTTCTTTTGATAGTCCCTGGCATGCCGGAGCTTCCTTTGTGAGTTTTGGAACTCGTGTTTGTAGTCCTTGGGCTGCCGTGCGGCTTTTGTTGGTCCGGGAATGCTCATGCCGTCAGGTACAGTATTTTCCTTGTTGCCGAATGTGTTCCACACAGAATTGAGTTTCTGCGCCGCTGATCGCCTTTTAGGTTTGTGTGATGGTGGTACCTTCTTCCCTGAGCCCATTTGAAGGCTTATAGGTGAGTATGGATAGAGACAATAGGGCGTGGTCGACAAGTGTCCTGAAGCAAATATAACACGCTAAAAATAATATTTGGTGTCAGAGGGTCCTTGAATAGTAGTATCAATGGTACTCACTCGTTTCCGAGAGATTCTAACCAGCTGGCGCGCGTAAATCCAGCAAATGCGCGCAGAGTCGAAACTTTGACGTGTGAGGTCATGGAATTGTTACAGAATGTCACATGTTTCAATCACGCTGATCACGGTATTGGCTTCACATTTTTGAGCCGGCAGACCTACAGCGGCATCCCCGGCTGGTTTCAAAAGCCCAGATATCATCATTACCTCGAGATCCGCATGAACAAAATTCATACTCCGCCCTCCAGGCAGATGCCATGGCAGACACAGCTGGCATTAGGAAGGAGTGAAAAAAAAGTGCTCATTAGAATCTCAAGATCAATACAATTAAAAATATTTGGCCCCTTCATTTTTGCGAGAAGAGGGACAGTGGTGCTACAAAACGGGAAGGTGTTCCGGACTTGCATTTTGGCGGGGTGGCCACATCAATCAATATGTACAAAGAAATCAGTGATGGCTCGATCGCTGCCCACTCCCACTTGTAGGAGCATCGAAAGGCACAGGACCCGACCGTGCACCTGAAACTGGGTGACGGAAGTTGAGGAGGTGCAACCGAAGTTGAGTCAGCTCTGATTGAGCCGCTGTGGGCACGTCAGGGAACACCTCGGGAACAAGCGAACCAGTAGTTGGTCATATCACATGGACCAAGCTACCCTGAAGCCCAGCTGGCTGAGCCAGAAAAGGACCCACTCCATGTGTAGCTGTACTGCAAGTCAGCCGGGGAAGTTGCACAGGCGATTTGAAAACGACATACCACGAATCTGAAGAGCGGTCGTCGGCGATGGACCTCGTGGACGTGGTCTTCATGGGACTGGCGGTACTCATCAAACAAAGTCTCGAACGACAAGAGCATTCGACCCAGAAGTTTGTTGAAGACACTGGGCATGGTGGACTGTGTTCTCTATTGGAACCAATAAATCCGGACAGGCCAGCTGGCTGGACCCTGCTCCTCGACAGACAAAAACCACAACCAGGTGCACACCAGGAAGTGTTGGTGTGCAATTTTGTCCAAAGACCAGACTTGAGGATAGTCTGCAAGTCAGGAGTGAAAATCAAAGACAGGGAGACGAGGGGATGAGTAGTAACGAGACGGGGAAAGGACTGAATCTAAAAATGCCCGGAAGAGGGCCCAGGAGACATTGGTGGTGAACATTGCCAACCAAAGACAAAGGAACCAGTCGATTGGACGGACGGGTTCGGTGCCCAACACTCCAGAGTCCACCCCACTATAACCAAGCGCCAACATGAGAGATACCCCATCAGAGCGCTCGTGGAGGAATTGGCGAGGGCAGCGGAAGCTCTCCGCACCATACCCGAGTAAGAGCCAGGCCCTGTCGGCATTCTGGTGGTCCCAGTCTAGGGGACAACAGGGAGAGGTCACAGGGTTGAGGAAGAACCGAAGACATAGGTTCCAGAGAAGGGTGAAGTCACACAGAGAAAAGGCCATGATGGTGGAAAAAAGAGGGTGGCTTACTGCAGAAGGATGGGAACAAAGGGCTCAGGGCTCTGATTAAGTTCAGAACCCAGAGCCCATATTTCAAGGAGAAAGCTTAAAGTGCTTTGAGAAGAACCACTAAGCAAGCTCTACTTTTGGAAGTAGATCAAAGAATCCTCCCTGGGTGCCATAACGACGGAAACATCCACGGCCATCAAAACTCTGCCAACTTAGCTGAAATGATGAATAGGGGGTATGGGCGGGTTGCATAACCCAAGACACCTCAACAGGGTTGAACCACAGAGGAGAAGGAATAACACGACATAGGGAGTCGACCACCGAAGACAATGGGGACGCCGGTGCAACAATAATCAATAGGCAGTGACAATAAGCCCTACAACCATGGTGTGGAATTCAGAATCTGGATAACGGGACCACCACAAAGGGAGAACACTGGATAATTTGGATTGCGGGTTCCCGAACAAAGAAGACAGGAGGATGCCTTTGCAGGTATTAATCGATGGGCAGTGTCAATAAGCCTGACGACACATGAAATTTTTGAAGGATAAAACTCGCTTTGGAGAAGAAATTACAGAGAAGGGGCCAGGGACCTAAGGGTCATTGGGGACAACGACCTTGAAGAGGGGGGGTGATGTCATGAATCACCTGGGTTCTATTTTTTCATGTGATGTGTCTGTATGGATACAGACACATCTCAATGGCACGGGACTCTCATGACACCACCACGTGACCTTCTCATGGTTGAAACCCGATTGCAGATTCTAAAGCCACTGTAAGGGCAACCTTAAGCTTGGCGCAGGGCACGGAAACTAGCAGGAATCCGAAGTATAAATATATGTACTAGAATACAGGAGCGGAAATACTACGCACCTAGTGGGGGAATCTGAAGAGAAGAAAGGATGGGGATTCCCATGCTAGGCAAAACCTTACATACTAATTAGTAACTACCCAGTAGCACGTGTCCAGAGGTATCTACAGTGATCCCAGGCCTAATCACATAGCATGTGCCAGCGAGAGCGGACAGATGTCCTGGATGGTTGGATGGACGAATGGATGGGCGCAGGAGTGTAGAGTGTAGCACGAATAGTGAATATCGCAAATATTCGTGCCAAGCCATTTGCAAATAGCGAATACTTATATTCGCGAATGGCTGTGGCTGTGCTATTCATGCGAATGCGAATATCAGTTTTTAGGAAAGTTGATATTCGCGAATATTCGCAGCTGTAATATACAGCTAAAATTTCGATCAAGCATAGTAAATTTGGGTCTGTTTAACACATCTCTCTGAAACCATAACACACTTCATTTACACTAACTAGATTTGTAATTTATATGCAAACCAACCACTTTAAAGATGTATTTGCCTCGACAACTGCTTGACAGGTTGAACATGGCAAGTATGATAGTCAATCAAATGATTGAATATGCAAGACAAAGGCTTGTATGAGCCTTTGACAATGTTTAAACTCACAACATAACATAAAAGAGTCCTCAGCAACTCATTGGTAGCTGCTAAACCCCCGAATTCTCAATGTTTTCACTGAATATTCATATTCATGAATATTCGCAAATATTGCTGACTAAGCAACGAATATTCGCCATCAATATTCGTACGAATGCAAATGTCAATGTCTAGGTTTTGGTGAATATTCATATTCGCGAATATATATTTGTGCTACACTCTACAGGAGTGTCCGGGGCAGTGGCTGGGAAACTGTCCAGGGCCTCGGATGGAAAAGCGTCTGGAGTGGGTCCAGCCGGAAGGGTGAAAGCGGCCGGAGAAGCGGCCGGAGCGGGGGTTCCCCTGACAGCCGCAGACTCAGGGTAGTCTGTGCCACGGGATACAGAAGACGTTAGGGACTAGGAACCCATACAGACGGATCCTAGTCCCTGGATGCATCACAGCTGATGCAGAGGCGTACACGAAGTACATGACTAGTTGCAAACCAATCGGGGTTTGAACCACTGGAGACGATGACATTAAAGATTAGGAAACCCAAACATCGGGTCTCCTAAGTCCTCCGATACCACAGAAACAGACACAGAGGAGTCTAGGAGTATCGGCATTAACACTCCTTAATGCTGTGGTACAGGAACTGATTGTGACTGATCGCGATCACTTTAATTTATTTGAAGCCTATATAAGCTTGGTAGAATCTCCATGTACAGTAGATTCTACCTTGTCTAATCTCAGGCTTCTACCTTGGCTTGACGTAGGCATTGGCTCCACCCTGCCCCACTTCCTATACATTGTATTGTGGGTTGCATCCACACCCCGGGTTTTATACCTGAGTGGATATCACACCCTCTTCAACTCGTTCCAGGTTCTGCCTCGCATCCCGACCTACAATATACAGTCTCCTAGGGAGGACACCATACAGTTGGTCCTACTGCTCAGGGAACATATGAGCTATTAGCATCTATTGGGTTTATCCTGGTTGTGGTTCTCACTGGGTTACTCACTGTTTAGCCGACCCAGAGGCTGTTGCTGACACAAAGCTTTTTCATGACAGAATGCAGTCGATTGCAGTTGCTATTCATGGTTCTATTCGTCAAGCCAAGGGGCCACATATCCCCCGGCAGATGATTCTTCCCATATATAAACAGCATGAATAGAATCCCTTCACCCACTTTCCCCTCGAATTTATCTTCATTTTGGATCTGATCTCTAGAACTGCTGCAGCAACAGAGAATCCTCTCTACCTGGGTTTGACTCAAAACTATTACTTCAAACCTAGACATCTGCTTGACCATCCTCAAAATCTATATCTGTTACTGTGGCTGCCAAGGTTCTCAATGCCGAAGCTCGTGCTAATTCTGTCATGTCTGCTGCTTTCTTGCCTGTGATTGAGTTTCATCCCAGGCTTGAACCTCCTCAACACACACCAACTTGCTCCTCATCCCGCCAATCCCGCCGCCTCGTGTGACGGTGCACACATAATGGACGCGGCCTAGTGCCACTGATAATATCTTGATAATGTACATAGAGCTTAGTATTGTAGTAGCCTATGGGCCCTTTGTTCTGAAATCACATACTTACCTAATTAATTACTCTTTTGTTTGCTCTCTCACATGTGAAGATGGAAGACTTGGTGTTCAACACCCCTGGACCCACTGGATAGCTGAGCAATTGTATAACTGCTCTCACCACGCCTCGAGATACAATATCAATGGAGCTCCAGCCTTGTGTGACAAGGCTGTTAGCTGAAGTGTTACAACAGCAGGGAGGGCCTGAGTCGGTGCTTGGCAAGGCCAAAAGACCCGTATCACACCCCGTGACCTATCTTGTGAGTTTTGATTGATGTCAAGCTTTGTTATTTCCTAGCATTCCTGCTGTTCCATCACGAAAAGCGGGAACTTCTTACAAGAGCTGACATACCGTTGCACAGGCCACATCCGTCACAATCCATGGTAATACACCATAAGCCTGGTGAGATTACACCTGGGCTTTTCATCGACCTATTTTTATTGCAATCATCACCAGCATTGCGGTGTTTGCAAGCCCTATCAGGCTTACCAGCCCTTATATACGTCTATTAGTGTGCCAGCCATTACATAGGTATACCCTCATCCTAAATTCATGCAGCATCTTTGTAGGTTTGTACGCAGTAGCACGCACGGTGGTGCTTGTCGGCACATCTAATACTTATTCATCTTCCGATCCAGCTCGCAATTTTGCGCAAAAAGAATAATAAAAGAATAAATGATATTGCGCGCATCTACATATTACACAATGATCTACGCCTCAGCAGGGGTGACGGCAGCGGCGGCGGCGGCAGCAGCAACCTTGCGTGCGCGTTTGGCGGCGCGCTGGGCCTCCAGAACCTCGAAATCGCTGGGTGTGTTGGTCTCGGCAGCAGCATTCTTCTTGACAGCGGACACCGTGGTGCCGAACACCGCGCTGAACAGATTTCACGTCAGAAGTACTTAGCACGGGAAGCGAACAAATAACGCACTAATTGAAGCGATCGAGGATCGCTTGGCCTTCATCGCCACGGAGAAGGTCAACGATGCTCCAGAAGAACTCCGGGTAGCTGAAGGCACCGTCCATGGTGCCCCAACTGGTCTGCGACGACAGCGAGAAGCGAAGCTACAAGTCAGGTAAGTCAGGAGGTATGTAACAGAGAGTACAACCAGCCCATACCTGACAAGCGACGTAGGCGATGTCGCGCCCATTAAGGGAAGTGACACCGTTCAGTGCCGCGTTCCCGGCCTTGCCGCGGTTGAAGCCCGGCGCCTTCAATGCCGCAGACGGGCCTTGATATATATGTTTGGCAACCTGGGTAGCAGTGTCAGCGGATGAGGCAAGGCAGTGAAGAGACCTACCGCATATAAGGTCGGTCCCTCCAAGAGACCGTCCTCCATGTCGGCAGCGTTGTAGATGTACCCGTAGCGATACATGAAGTATGGCAGCTCGGTACCTAGGACATTGATCTCCCCGCTGCGGATGCGCTCAAAGGTGCTGGCATAACCGGTCAGTATTGTCGGAAGTTGTAGCAGACTATACACGCACTCTTGGGTTGCAGTCAACCGCACGGGGCAGTTGAGACCCGCCGTGTCCTCGTTAGCCCAGCCACGGTCGACCTTGTTGCCTTGTGCCTTGATCTTTGGTTGAGGCGCTGCGGGGGCTGCCGGTGTTCCGGAGGCGGATGTCGCTGGCGAGGGAGTTGGTGTGGCTGGTGTCACAGGCGCTGCGACTGCGGCCGTCGCAGGTGAAACCATCACCGCAGTATCTGCAGCGGTCAGGGTGACATAGTCGGGAAGCGCGCGCTTGAGTGCGCTAGTATCATCCGAACGAGCGCCTCTGATACCATGCTGGACCTACGAGAAGAGTATCAGTGGAATGAACACGTAAACAAATGGGGCACACCTCGGAGCAGACTTGCTTGCGAAGGGACCGATTGCCACCAAGGGCAACCATCTGGTTCGAAAAATCGGGCATCCGGTCCTTGATAATGTTCCAGCTCTCGGTGTTACGTTTGCGCCTGCATAAAATAGATTAATGCAGCAGGTGGTTGGTGGAATGATTGACTTACTCGACAGTCTCTTCGGGAGCTTCGTCGTCGCTGTCGGCGAGATCCATCGTGACCCCATGCTCCACAATCAGGTGGATGCGGACAAAGGGGCCAACGCAGCGCGCTAGATTGCGACCAGCCCAGCGGTATGAGCACTGGCCTGAAGGCGTGTTCTCGTCGCCGGGAGTGAGAGCAGGAGGAGCGCTGCCAAACAAGCGTCAATCGGTGATGAGAACACATCACCGTCACGTACGCGCGCTTCTTCTTCCTGCCATCGTCGCCGTTCGCCGTCGGGCTCCTCAACCTATTCTGGACACTATCCTCGAAGGCTGCGAGAGCCTTGAGCTGTGCCGCAGTCACGACGACAGGATCGGGGGCGGGGGGAACTTGAACGGGGAGGGGAAGATGATCCAGCAGGTGTCGACATGGGGGTTCGTCTTGAAATGCGAATACCAACGCGAACGGTATTTATGCAGATCCTGAGTCTGAAACACGCTGATCCATCTGATAGTCACATGTGCGCGCGCGCGCACGCCCCATAAAGAATTTCTGTATCCATTTCCTGTGCCGCTCTGCTCCATGAATGATTTCTTGTCCGCTACTGGTTTTCATCGCCGTCCTCTAGAGAAGGACACACTGGAATGAGATTCATTGCCTCCTTGAACTTCAATCAGCCTGAACGAATAATAATTCATCGTGTCCCGCGCCGATTACTGATTATTCCCCATCACGCGCACTCTCTTTGGGCCTCAGCTCCGGTGCTAGATCCTCGCTCTGAAACTGCTCCAACGACTCGAGTGAAAGCTTGGCTTCGACCGCCATCTCCGCTAAAGCAGCAGGCGAAATGGCCCTGCAATTATATTTAATTTCAGGAGTTCTTTTCTCAAAAATTCTTGCGCTCACCTGATATCACGCCGCAATAGCCTTGAATTCGAAGCTGAGCTCTCTGGGTGGCCTCCATCTGTGTAGCCACGGTATTTCTGTTGTCACTTTGCGCAGACATTTTGTCGGCACGAGTGGGGGGAGTTTGGAGCGCATCATGTGGCGCTCTCTTATCAATGAAAAAAATACCTCCGCTGTCTGGTCCATGCGGTGATCGGTCTCCTCATAGCCGCCGTGACTCGTCTCAGTGGCTCCTCGGCCAAGTCGTCCCCCCTCCCTTACCTGCTATGAGGACCATCCTGGTTTTCATTTTTTCTCATCTTAATGGCCCAGTTTACATGCTTGGCTGAATGCGGTCGGGAGTTCGACACGCCCACGGGCCTATCTGTGCACCAGCTTGCGTGTGCCTTTGTGAATGCGCCCGACCCCTCCCTGGACAAAGCCTTGAAAAGTACGCCGCGAAAAAAAGCGACGGAAAAAAGAGCAAGCCGCTGCTGATGCTCTACTGATTCACGAAGCCGCAGCTGTATGTATTTTAAACATCTTGGAGGCACGCATTACAACTGAATCATATTAGGACGATGAGCCAGTCGCCGGTACATCGTTTATGGGCGACTGCGACGACCAGCCTATGCCGCTATTTGAGGAGCTGGAACCAGAGCCTCCAGCCCGTGAAGATACTCCACCGCCGCCAACCGAGACATCCACTGGACGCGGTGCACGGGTAAAACGTCCTACATGGAAATTACTCCAACAGCTTCCCCCGCCCCCACCCGAATTTCCGGAGCGTACGGCGTCTGAACCTGAATCTGATGATTCAGATTCCGAGTTCCCAGCCGCGCCGTTAGCCTCGCCTTATCGCTGGGAGTCCGTGAAGACCCTCAAAAATTCATTCGGCCTCTTTCGCGACTATCCTTGTCTCCCAACCCACGATCCAGACCAAACACTATCGCTTGCCGACCAATCCAATATCCCAGCTCCTGCTCTTCCTTCTGCGGTATCCACTGAACATTCGCGTCTCTCTCCACTCAGCGTACCTCCAGAAGCCATCGCGCAGTCCTCGTTACTCCCATCCTTTGGTCCATTCAGAAACTCGACCGTCTTGGGGTTAATTACCTGGATGTGGTCCGGATCTGTCCAGAAATCCATCGCAGAGGTCACCCGCCTCATCGACTTCCTGAAATCAGACAAGTTTAACAAGGACGACTTGAAAGATTTCGATCTCAAAGCGGAGACAGACAAATTCGACCGCTTTCTCGCCGGAAGTGGTATCGGCGCGACCCTTGGGAGAAGCAAGCGGGGTGAAGGACGGTTGGAAGGAGGTTAGCGTTGATATTGAGGTCCCCGACGGTTAAAAAGCGCGGCCCGAGCGATCCCATTCCGACGTTCTCAGTTCCGGGTCTGCATTTCCGGAACCTGACGCAAACTATCAAGAGTGCGCTTCAAGACCGTAGCTCTCGCTTCTTTCACTACACCCCGTTCAAGCAGTATTGGCAGCCTACTCCAGGACGAGCCTGCTCAGCGCATTTACGATGAGATTTATTCATCTGATGCGTTCATCGAGGCTCACGAAAAGGTTCAAAGACAGCCTGCCGAACCCAGCTGCACACTAGAACGTGTTGTGTGTGCGCTCATGGCGTGGTCGGATTCAACGCACCTTGCAAATTTCGGTACCGCGTCTCTCTGGCCCCTTTACCTTTTCTTCGGAAATCAATCCAAGTGGGTCCGAGGCAAGCCACGCGCTGGCGCTTGCCACCATATTGCATATATGCCCAAGGTTTGTCTGTTCTGCGCTCAATCTCTGCTCAGAAAGCTTGCAATTTCTGCAGCTGCCCGATGATTTCTTCGATTGGTTCACTGGCGAAACAGGGCATGCACCATCAGCCGAGGTTCTTACGCACTGCCGTCGTGAGCTCATGCATGCCGTCTGGAGATTACTGCTGGACAACGAGTTTCTTGAGGCCTGCAAGCACGGGCTCGTGATAGAATGCCCCGACGGCATTTCGCGGCGATTCTATTTCCGTTTTTTCACTTACTCCGCTGATTATCCCGAGAAGTCATCCGTCTGCTTATCTCCCTTGTTCGACTGCTGACGGTGTCGCTTTATTCACAGAGTCCTACTCGCAACGATTCGTAATCTCGGCAAATGTCCATGCCCGCGCTGCCTCGTCGAAAAGGACAAGCTGGACCAGGTCGGGAATATACGTGATGACAATGTTCGGGTAGAATCTGCGCGCGCTGACAATAAACAATTCCGGTCCTATGTCGAGCGCGCCCGGAGCTGGATCTACCGCCAGGCCAAGCCATCAAAAGCGTCAAGGTTGAAGGGTTACTCTATGCGAAATCTTGGGTTCCCACCAAGGTAATGTGTGCGGCTCAGCTTTTCCTGAGTTTTATTGATGAATTGAACTTGCAGAATGCCTTCTCGTCGGTAGCATCATACAGCTTTGGCCTCTTCACCATGCTAGTTGTCGATTTCATGCACGAGTTCGAGCTCGGCGTATGGAAGGCTATTTTTACTCACCTAATCCGCATCCTGGTTGCACACGGCGGCGACGCTGTTCAGTCTCTGAACGACCGGTCTGTCACGCACTGAACGAGTCCACCCAGTTCGACATTTAATGCCTTTACAGTTATCGCCAGGTGCCAACATTTGGGCAAGCTACAATTCGGTCGCGGTTCACCAACAACGCATCAGCCATGAAGAAGATGGCAGCCCGAAATTTCGAGGATCTCCTACAGGTACGTCGCCAGGTCCTTCTTTAGTAGCACTCGCTCTGATCTCATCACTTACACAATTTTTCAAGTGCGCCCTCCCTGTTTTCGAAGGCCCTCCTCGATGAGCCACATGACTCTATCGTTCAAGACCTCCTTTTCACGCTCGCGTACTGGCAGGCATTGGCGAAACTCCGCCTTCACACTACGTTCTCCATTGCAGCACTCAAAAATGTAACATGTCAACTCGGCCGTCAACTGCGCAACTTTACGAAGAAGACTTGTTCCGCCTTCACGACCAAGGAACTGCCGCGGGAGGAAGCCGCCCGTGGACGCCGGAACGCGAAAAAAGGCGGCCGCTGCAAGGGAGGCTGGCTTGCCGCCGCCCAAGGCCGCTTCGGGCGGCAGTAAAATTAAAATTTTCAACATGCTAACATACAAGGGCCACTCTCTCGGGGACTACGTCCGTACAATCCTGTTTTTTGGAACAACTGATTCGTATTCGACGCAGGCCGGTGCGTTAATGGTGGTCCCTGCAGACCGACACTGACTTTACATCTAGGGAGAGCTTGAACATCGCCGTGTGAAGCGTTACTATGCGCGTACAAACAAGAATGACGCCGTGGGGCAGATAACTAAGCTGGAGCGCCGCGAGGCTGCTCTATTGAAGCTGTCCCGCCAGCAGAAGGACGCCGCACACATCCCACCTATTGCAGCTATCCCAGAGGATGCTGTAGCATCGACCGAGCCCCAGAAACGTAAACGCAAACCGGGAACCGTGCGAAAGCCAGCGAAAAAGACTCTACCGACACTTGATTTTGCCGAATCTGAATCACTCCCGTACACGCCGCCTGAATTCCACCATCACATCTCCCAATCGCGCAATCACCACTTCAATCTTACCTTCTGGTTGAGCAAAAACCAAGGGGATCCTGCAATCAAGGTCCGCTGTTTGTGCTCGCTCAAATTTGTGAGCTCGCATGCTTACTTTTCTGGCAGGACTTTCGGCCGAAGCTCCAGGAGCATCTTCTTGGCCGTCTGCTCCATCCCACTTGGTCTGGCAACGGCCAAGAGTTCTCCACCTCCGAAAGGAATCGCCTGCTCATTGTCAATGACCGGGTCTATCGGCACAAGGTTCTTCGCGTCAATTATACCTCCTACGATGTCCACCGCGGACAAGACTCCATGAACCCAACGGACGCACGCCGACATCATGATGTTGCCCCCCAACGACACCGACACAGTGTCTGATCACCCATTTTATTATGCCCGAATTCTCGGTGTGTTTCATTGCGATGTTGTTTACAACGATAACGGCACACAGACCCCCGCTGTTCCTGTCAGCTTCCTCTGGGTTCGTCGTTTCCGGATCGACCGGTCCTTCAAGGCTGGATTCAAGCGCAAACGTTTACACCCGCATCGAATTTATGCCCGATGATGAACCCGACGCGTACGGCTTCGTTGATCCCGATGAAGTTATTCGTGCGTCACATCTCATCCCGGCCTTTCGCGCATGGTCCAACAGAGCCTGTCCCATACACCTCTTTTGGAAGGAAAGGAGACGAGTTCGATGACTGGCGGTACCACTATGTGAACTTGTGTGTCACGACTTCCGCTCCGAGTTCGAAATTACATACTAATGTGTTGGGACATTCAGCTTCGTTGACCGTGACATGTTCATGCGGTACTTCGGTGGTGGTGTTGGCCACTACCAAGTCAAGGTCCCGCAGCCGGATGCAGATGAGCCAGAGCTCTCTGACGATGAAGACGCCGAACCGAGCGAAGCCCCGTCCCTGAAGCCCCCGAGCCGGAGCCTGAGTCCGAGGATGACGAGGACGATCCGAGTGCGCTTGAAGACGATATTCCGGTTGACTCGGACGAGGAAGAAGATGACGAGGATGAGTCTGATGGGGAAGAGGGTGAGGGTGCGGGAGAACTGGAACTTGGGCCCGAGGACGGCGAGGACGGGGGGGATGACTTAGCAGCTCAGCTCGGATATGATGAACTTTAATACCAATTGACGCGGGATTTATATTTATTGCTTGCTGAAAGATAGTATCTTTTCTTCTCCGACTTAGCGAGGGATACAATAAAATTTCTCGAAGTCTGGTACAAGCCAATGTATACTACAATCAACCTAACTGAGCCCTGCCAATGGATCACAAGGCTTATGGTCCCGCTGCCATACCCGGACCAGCCTGTAACGGCTTTGCAATGGTTGGTGATAGCCTTGCAAACCCTGGCAGTACGCCCATCAGCATGATCCATGTTGCCGCCATCACAAGCGATCATCAGGATCTCCCGCTTTTGGTGATGTCACTCTGACTGGCAACATATTAGCTCTGATTATTCTTGGTTGACCAGCAGTGGGTAAGTGCTCCTCTCCTGCTGTCTTCCCTCCTGTATCTCTGAAAACTTCCGGTGAGTTAATTATTCCCCGTGTTGTTTGCTGCTGGGGAGAGCACCTTCAGCTGTCCACATTGTTCTTTCTTTTTCATTGCTAATTGTGCTGCATGTCAACAATTGATTATTTTCATATGTTCTTATTTGCGGAGCGAAGCAGCGGCTGTCTTGTACACTATAAAAACCATGGCTCTGGGAATGCAATGAACAGTTCATGATTGACCGTGGTTGACATAGACATACCATGGCCTGCTACTAGGCACAGAAATTGGAGTGCAGCAGACTCTCAAACTGCCACCACCTGTGTTCAAGCAGTGGAAAGCAAATTGTAGTTTATTCTACACAGAGAGAGTTCATGTGGGGAGATATGCCATGTCCCTAATGACAAGCAGAGATATGTAGAGTTGGAACACTAGGATTTATCCTATTGGACTGTGTTCTTGGGAAGTGATAGTTAGTTTGTTGTGTGGCTGTTGGTTGTGGTATTTGTAGCCTACAGCAATAGTTGCATATTCAAGCTTATATATAGTTAAGTGCACTGTTTCATCGGTCTAAGTCATTTCACCGATGTCCTTGTAGGTGCGCTGAGCCTCTTTTGGAAAGGGCTTCACATGCTGCTTTGCTTGTAAGGTAGGGGACATACAAATACTGTAAATGTCACATGACTTGTCCATTTTGGGTCAAACCAGCCATAAAATGAGAACAAGGCTACTCTAGCCAAATCCCCTCCATGAATCTGTAGAATGACCCTATAAGATGCTCAGAATTTGATTATACTGTGAGAGCTCCAGAATTGAGGGAGTTGCAGCTGCAGGGTATCCACCGGTCGTGGGAATCCTACAGTGATGGCTGAACTGAACGACTTGTGAGAGGAACTCTGTTTCCTCTGAGCAATATATTGGTCATCTAAGTTTATAGGAACCTTGTATGGACCCCATTCTATGATTTCATGGAAGGGATTAGGCTCAAACCCTTTGCTGATCATACAGTGGATTGTTTTCAGAATTTGCCCGTAAATGGCAATTCTATGTGACGTTCACCATATTTGTATGTCGCCTACCTTATGCATGTGGTACACTGTTCCATTTGATCTGCTGCCGAATTTAGCTTCATGCCTGTCACCATTTCCTTTGTGCTATGGCTTCACAGCAGTTGGATTTAAATGCCCAAGAATTAGGGCATGAAACTGTCTGTAATACACCCACAGGCATATGATTTACACCGTATTTTTGTTACGTGATGGCCATACCCATACATCAAGACTTGCTGAGAGAGGGCAAACAAGATGGGTCCTGTACGTACTGTCTATACACATACTTTATGGTGTTGATGAGTTGAAATTGACTAGAACCCTGATGCAACTTGTTTTAACTTAACCAAGAGGTAACCTTTATTCTCTTTACTAGTGGTCTTATGAGAAAAAAACTGGTAAGAGAGGCAAAACCCGCTCACACATAGGTGCGAGAATTTGGTTTACCAACCAGCCTGCCATCCACCTCACTGGATAATTATGTCGGCAGCACATATACACTGCTGCTGGTGCTCAGAGAGGTTGTTTGTGGATGTAAAGCATCACGGCACTCTCCCAGCATCGTCAGCGGGTTGATTTCACTACTGACTGCACATGCAGTTGTGTACCTGTAAATTATGTATAAACAGCCGGTTACGGGGGGACCCATATACAGCCTATCCCATACCATTGTTGTACTGTTTGATGTTGAGCCAATCTCATTGACGATACGGGGAAATACTGTACTTTTTCCTTCAAATCGGTGATAAGCAGGCTATCTGGCCTTGCCTGGAATCTCACTAATGTTGGGATTCCTGTGCATGACCAAGTTAGATATACATCTCCAGGATTAACATGAGTCCCAAATGGTTAATCAGGCACATCCTGCATGAGGGTTTAATCAGCCCACCCGAGAACATATTAATCAGAACCTCCCATACTGATTAAGGTTCGATTCAACGGGTTTAATAATAGAGTCCTTATAATCACTTGATTAAGGCTCTGTGGGGCCAACAAATATCAGGGAACTTAAATATCCACTCTGAATAACCAGTGTCTATTGGCAGAGATAGAACTGTGGGTTTGACGCACCTTGTTGTAGTTGATTTGGCCTATTCTGGAGACATGTCTGGACACATGTTAATCACCGATCAATGTTGCTATCCCAATATGGGTTCTTGACTTGGGCAAGGCTTCATCGGTGTATATCTCAACAACTACTGGGGCGGTTCGGGGAGATTAGGGTATCTACAGAAAGCTGGTACCCAACGCTCCTTGAATCTGAAGGTGTTAATCAAGGGACTTTAACCATTAAACTGGTTCAACTCCGTTACTGTCCCAATTTGGGTTCTTGGCTTGATCAGCAATTGACGAGGTTATATCTTGGGAACCACTTGGCAGATTAGGGAGTTCTGGGTGTCTACAGAAATGGGGAGACTCAGTGCTTTCTGAATCCAATGGTCCAAAGGGCAGGACAACACTATTTGGCTTGGAAGTTCAGTCGAGTCAGACAACCGATCGGAAACAAGGAGTTAAATGGCAGATCTTTAGCTTACTCACGTAATGTAATTAGAGTAGTGTAAGCATAAATGTACAGTATATAAGGAGGGCAGTTCTAGCATGGACACACTACTGCAGTGGTGGTGGCACAGGTACTAGGTCCCAGTCTATAAAGAGACTTGGCTCTAGTGCTTATGGCACTAACATCGGGTTGGCACAGGAGCTAGGTCCTGGTCTCAATTAAGAGACTTGGATCTAGGGCTTGTGTTACAACACTTAGTCCGCACTTGTGATCCTGGGCTGGTTCTATTAAGAGCTTTGCTTCGTTTGCACAATGTGATTAATATGTCTTGCCTTCGGTGGAAGTAAACACATAATTTGGGATCGTGATTAAGATGTGAAGGGATCTGGGATTTGGATTGAGAACACGGCACCACTACAGCAGCCTTCAAAGGCTTATTATTTGGGATTATGGAACAGTCAAAAGGGACCTTAAACAATCAGCAGCCTAGGAAGGCTTATATTTGGGATTGGTGTTGGATTGACGCACTCGGTTGGCTATGCCAAGAGAGGGTCTTAATCTCACTGCAACAGTCTTGCATGCTATTAGTCAAGGGCTCTTGTTCTGAGCACTTGATTAAGGGCTTCAACCAGTTTGAACTGATGTATCTGTGTCCCTTTTCTACTCCTTCACGATCTTGTGAAGAAGTCTAAAATGCATGAATACTCGTCGGCACGTCTAAGCTTGTGCAACCAGGGGGAACAAGGATGTGGATTTTTGGTTAGTGGTTGTGGCTTGTACTGCTGCATTCCACTTGTCGGTCCATGTCATCAGTAGTACTCCAGCTGTAGACAGACTGAGACAAAGCCTTTCATTGGTAGTCACGCATCATACACCCCTCTGTCAATCATGAAATTCGGTCGAGGTCACGCATAACTCAGGCCTCTGTCAAACCTCCAAGTAGTCACACAGGTCCCCAAACTGCCCAAAAAGTGCAAAAAAGACGAAATTTTTGGTTTGAATGCCGAAATTTTGAAGGTGTCATGGAAAAATTTGGCCACTGCTGAAATGTCGAATAGGTAAAATGGGTCATGCATCACACCCCCTGTCGATTTGAATGAAAAAGTACAGTGACCATTTTTATGGGCCGTATTTCCATAAAAATATGGCATGGTTGCATGCCCTACTAAGAGTGTGATGCCAGTCAAGTAGACTGTGTTCTGGTGTTGCCGTGAAGGTGATGGAGGTTTGGGCAGATTGTGGCTGGTTCAGCAGTGTTGGCAGACAGACAGGGACCTTGCATTGCCACAGGGTAGACAGAGTCAACCACAGTTGCAGTGCTCCCTGCAGGGAGGACGGAGCGGTGAACTCGTAGATTCAATTTCTCTTCTTTTTGGTCATACTAAGGTACTCGTATTATCCATTTAGTTATATTCAGGTACTAGTAGAATATTATATATTCACTGTACTCGAGTCACCTCACCTCAGACTTCCGCTTACCCTTGTGTGCGCGAAGACTGAGGTGAGCAACTCTCATACTTACTTACTCGCTTTCTGACTTGTTACATAGCTACTGATTATCTAGGTGAATACATTAGACTTCCGCTTACCCTTTTGTGTGCAAAGACTGAGCTATTGATTATCTAGCTTCAGCGCACCTTTGAAGTCTCAACTCTTACAGGCAGGATGGGTTTGACATTTCCAAGTGCGTATACATCTCCCACGTTGCAGCAGTGTGCTAATTTGTTTCCCCCTCGTGTATAGATTTCAATGTCAAGGAAATTAATACCAAAGTGAGGCGATGCACGGTGCAGTGGAGCTTTCCAAGGCAAAGGAGGTTGTATGGGAATGAGGGGAGATAAAGGATGCGCTGTAGAAGCATGGTTGTGCTTTGTGAACCCATATGAAATGCCAATTTGACAGTCCCTTCACCCTTGGCAGGTTTTAAACCTATGCCAACAATTTTGTGGTTGTCCAACGGTGTGTACGAGGAGAAAATCAATTTGTTGTGGGTGATATGGACACTTGCACCGCTGTCTAGAAGCCAAGAGTCCTTGTGAGAGTGCGGGATTCGCCGGCCATGAAAATGATGTCGGCATTGTGCCGTTCTTCAGCTACATGAGCTTTAGAAGATTTATTGCTGCTGTTGGGATGCTTCTTTTTGTTGTGGTCGTAACAGTCGAGTCATAATTCTGCTGCTTCTGATATTCATTGTAAGTCTTTCCATTCTGCTTGTCACAGCACTCGTTGGTTCTGATGCGAGTGGTTGCTGCCGCCATCGCCGTTCTTGCCTTTACCACAAAGGCCAGCAGAGCAGTGTCATCGGCATCAGCCTTAGCATGGGGACATTGATGCACCGAGGTCCAAGCAAGTTTCGCCAGCACTCACTGTCTGTTTGTGTTGTGCTTGGTCCAGCCAGACTAGCCAATGGTTACCGACGGTATTTGAATAATAGGCTTCATCCTATACCCCAAAAATCGGGTCAATCTGGCTACTGAGGAGACTGCGAAATTCTCGAGAAAGCGCAAGACCCTCGAAGAGCAGCTCGACAAGTTGCTTGCGGCGCTCTCTCCTCGATCTACACACATTTGGAAAGCTTCTACAACGAAGTACGAGAAAGAGCTCGAATGTAAAAAAGCGGACTTCCTAAAATTCAAACCCCGGGTGGATTCGAACCACCAGCTCTCCTGTACATATCTACATCGGTGGAAGGCAGCTGCCTCACTCCGAGATGTCTCGACAAGGACGAGTATTTTTATGGGAAAGAATTTCAGCGAAAAAAGGTTTGAAAGCACAGTAACGACGTCCCCAGGTGGATTCGGACCACCAGCTCGCCCATATATATCTAGATCCAAACTTGGAAAAGAGGTGGAAGGGAGCTGCACAGCCTTGCTCCACAGGGACTTTGTATTCTTATTGCATTGGGCCCAGATGTATCCAATTCGCTTGTTGTGGGATGCCACGATGTGGAGGGGACGGATGGCCGAAGTGCGGAAATGTCACTTTTGGGCATCCGTAAGACTTCACTAAATGGCGCCTCAATTTTTCGATTATTATTTTGACTAACAGCTACTTTCGATTCAACTGCGATTCTCCATTTTCAACCTACTTCCTCTATTATTTACAGCCTACTGATGAATATTTTTACAGCTGGTTTTCTTAGGAACTTACGCAAGGCGCTTAGCCGGCGCTAATCAGTGCCCGAGTCCGATTCGCCGAGTCAGGTGTCCTACAGGTGCAGCCACTTACGGATACAGGCGATCACGCGCACAAGGCAAGCCCCGAGCTATGCCCGGGCATTCTCCCCTTCCAATATTGTTCGGTATCCCCGAGCGGCGTGCTCGGGCTCACATTTTAGGCTGGTTTCTGGGAACACTGTTATATTTCTTCTTCTTTTAGTTACCTTATTTACTGATCAAATTTGCGTACCTTTTTTTTGACAGGGGTTCAGGCGGTAGGGAGCTCCGGAGATCCAGGGGTAGTAGGTCGAGCACAGAAGGGTGTTGTTGCGGACCAACACCGGGACTGTTGGCGGGCAGTCTCCGAGCTTCTGTTGCGTCGCATCGGCCGAGTCATTGCATCATTGCATCCCCTGGGTGGAAGAGTTTTCGATTGTCAGCACCTCTGGCTATTGCCTTGACATGGGCTAGCTACATGATCCTTATTTTTGTTTCACTAGTTAGTGCAGCCCCGGCGGCCCCGTACTCGAAGGCTTTGAGTACGGGCGCGCTGGGTGATGGATTATGTAAATTGTTTGCGCACCAAAATACTTAGCATCACCTTGCTTGCCTCTTGCCACCACAGCGGGTGCGCGGACATCTTCAAGACGCGTCAATCCATCGCTCAATCATCTCGTTTTCGATCACTAGTGCTCCTACCTGTCCCCAGGACCTCTTCTGGACCCTCTTTCGGTTGGATTCGCTCCAGCTGTCAACGCTATTTTAGTCGTGCTTCGCGCAGACTTTATACTTGTGCTTTGCGCAGAGTATTTTTAGATCTTCAAGACTACCCTACGACTAGGCGACGTATTCTTACCTTGGTATAGAACACCTCCGACGAGTACCATAGTCGTGTCCAGGTTTTGCCTACAGAACCTTGGGCCTGTACCGCTACTTTGCTAGTACGAATTCCGTCTACGACGTATATCTCCTTTATACATACCGTTACCCCCCCTTTCTCTCCTGATCCACCGCTTTCTCATCTTACGTTCCTACTCGATCCATACCACTTCGTATCCCCGCCTCGAACCAAACCCCGGGAAAACATCCCTTCTTCAACGAGGATGAGTATTAGAATACTATCGTCCCCCACCAGTATTATGCGCGGACCGGCAAAGCCGATCTGCGCCAACGGCATCCATCAGCCGAAGGCCGACAATCCACTGAACTCCAGTGGATGCGACAGCGGTGTCCACTGGTATCCACTGACCTAGACCGTGGGGACCAACGGTCCACTGGATGCCGTTGTACAGCACGTAGGTCCCCACTGGCGTACACTGGACATATCTCCAAATTTGAATATCATCTTTCCGCCGAAAATGGTTTCGACAGGCAGTGGAGTTCAATGGATCTGACTACGATGGCCATTGAACTACACTGGAAATTGTATCCGTATCCAGTAGACTCCATCATACCATGAGAGAAACCGCCACTGGAATCCAATAGACAACCTGAGAAAAACCACTGGAGTCCAGCGGAGTCTGCCTGAAAGACCACTGGGGTACAATGGACTTCGCCTGAAAGTCTAACGGGGTTCAGTGGAAAGTCATGTGTTTGGAGGCAAAATACGATGAATTTCTTGTCAATGTACAATGGGGTCCACTAGATTCTGATGGATGTCCAACGACTTCCACTGGAAGCCGACGCAAAATTGTATTTAGAAAGAAAAAATTAATCAGTGCTGTCGACCATCTCCCAGAACACCTCACTGAGACCCTCATCCTTCTTCTCAACCCTTCTATCAATCAATTCCTTGTAGAGCAGCATTAAAACGTGCACCGAAAAATCGTAATTGATGTTAGACATTTGTCGAAGTTGAGCCTCGTAGCCATTGAGCCAGGCATTGAGCTGCTCTGCAGTTTCTGTATTGAACACACGAGTGGTATGGGTGCGTCCAGTGTCATCAACACTGACCTGAAATCAGGTCGGGCTGAGAACCATTGGTTGGGGCAGGGTTACACCAGAGGCGACATAAGATATCTGCAGCCTGATGTCCGATATAGTGCCATGCATCAACAATGAACTTTGTTGCTTGAATCCACGGGCTGTCGGGATTTTGGGTAACAATGTGGCGAAGAAGATTGCAAGCATCATCATATGCCAAGAAGCTGGGTCTGGAGTTTGGATGGAATTCCCATATTTTGTTGATGATTTTTAGGACCTGTGAAGAGCTCTCCGAACAGTAACACTTGCCCCAACCAATGGGACAGCCACACGACCACTGCACCGTCTGCAAACAGTATGTGGTGCCCTGCACGGAAAGTGTGAAGAACATTGTCGCCTGCCACACCGTTGAGTTCCGGAAGCTCAGACTGGATAGAAGGACCAGTTCCTTCACATATGACCCGTTGAACTCCGGGAAAAGAGAGGCGCCCAAATCGGCGAAGGTATTTCTGGTGCCATTCTTTATGGGATGAATTGTCACACGTAACAGCGCCGTCGGAATGCACAGGGCGCCCACACGGAATTATACCGCAAACATATCTTTTGTCAAGATGATCCTCACAGAAACGGCCATTCTTGTAGTTCACAAGGGGTTTTTCGCAGATGCTGATTGCGCAAATCTGTTTCACAATCAGTAAACTGAGCTTGCCAAATCAGTATCAGCACGTACCCAATGAGTAATTGTCTTGCCGTCCATTACTGCGAGCCGTGTATATCCGCGTGCAGACCCTGGTACTCGGACCTGTTGCTTAGGATGCATAGAGAGCTGGGGTGGAATCTCTCCGGGCGTCTCATTTGGCTGACACAATAAATTGTCAGCCAAGTCCGAAATTTAGATGCCACAAAGACCTACATGATCTCGGTCGGGCGGATCAACCACACCGTTCTCAACGGTGTCCAGAGCTGCATCCTCTGCAACTAAATCCGCAGCATATCGCTTCAGATGAGTGCAGTTCCTTGCACCCGTGCTCCATTGAACCTGCAACGAGTCCCCCGTCTTGTCCTACAGCATCCCGGACGTATTCAGCCAAAATATGGGCACTGGAATGGGCAGGAACAGTGAAGGTGTCCTCGAGACCATGAGCCGAGATGAGTCTCCGAGTAAAGTGTTCAAAGTAGAGCCGCTTGCGATTGCCGTGGTGTAATTCGAGATTTTGTCCCAATGGTATCGCTGAGCCACTCCGCAAAGTTAGCCCAGCCTGAATGGAAGCGAAGAATGGCATTCTCTTGGGCAAGGGCTATTCTCCGGTCCATCCAGATGCCGTGTTTAGAGACCCGTAGATAGGCCGCATCATATTCCAAGTTCTGCATGCGACCAGTGGAAATTTCACTGTGGCGGAAAGTTATGCGGTCGGGATAATACTCTGCCCCACACTTTGGGCAATATGCCACATAGAGGTCAGCAGTAACCCATCGAAAACGGCCATCAAGCAGGCGGATCTGTTGGGGCTCGCGGTGACAGGCGGAGAGTGGGTGGATGCCCCTCATCGGGGCAGAAAATACAGTTAAGATGGGTGGTACACAAAATAGTGTGCGGCTCTGGGAAGAGCTGAGTGGAGGGATCATCAGCTCCCAACAAGTGGTAAAGTTGCTTGAGGTCTCCGCAGAGTTTGCGTCCCAAGGACGGCCCAAGATCAACTGCTTCGGGGGGGAAATAAGGGTGTTCGTGGTCGCTATTGAATGCCCTGTCCAAAATCGCCACAATACTCCGCAACCAAGCCGTTTCTCGAGGTTGACGGGGCTCGCGATGCTGGTTTAGATGTAATTTGAATAGAGGATAGGTCGCAACAAGGACAGTGAGAATGTAGAAGACACGCTGCAGAGAGAATTCATGGACGAAGTATAACTGAAGAACCACAAGGAAGTGGCCGAGGGTTGGTATCATCGCCGTTCTGGAAGAAGAGAAATTTCCTTTTTGGGTCTTCAACCTCGAAAAACAATTGCCGGTACTATTTGATTGAAGGGTACGAGGGATCTGACTTGCAGAGGCCAAAAATGTGTCTTCAAACAAATTAAGCAAGGGACGTAGTCATAGGAAGTGGACAAAACACATATTATATTTATGAGCAGTATGATCCTTACATGCGCAGAAAATTGTACCGAACGGGCAACTTCATATTACAGCCAAGAGACAGGTTTATTGCAGCCGAGACCTGCGTGTTGCACGAGAGCGTTGAATTGAGGGGACAAACTCAAAATCGAGTGAACACTCACTCGGATTGTCCACAGTGTACTTTGGGAGGAGGGTGGCGCTCCGGCCACGACACCGACGCACCCGGGGGCACAAAAAACAGGAAAGCATAATAGGACGATGTCCCTGTTCCTAAAGTTGCCCATAAGCGTTGATTTGAGCAGAAAAGAGCCAGAAATGAATGATACTCCCTCAGTTTTTCCAAGCCCAGATTTGGGAAGAGGTCCGCACTCGGACGACGACGTCGGCGCACCCGGTGGCAGAGCGGGCGGGAAAATCTGACAAAGTAACCGGGTAGCTTTCACAGTCGCTATATCACGTTTATTTGAGGGGAAAAGACCTAGAACTGAGCGAGTACTGACTCAGTCTTTCCAAGGCCTAGTTTGGAAAAAGGTCCGCGCTCAGACAACGACGCCGACGTCCCCGGTGACAGGATGGGCGGGGTAACAGTACAAACCGTTAGGTGGACTCCTAACGTGGCCTGCTCGCGTCAAATTGAGGGGGAAAGAATAAGAATTGAGTGAATACTCACTCAGTTTGTCTGAGGCTGGTCCTGAGGGAAAGGGCAGCTCTCGGTCGCCGACGCCGACGTAACCGGGGCTGCAACAGGTGGGAGAGCATCATAGAACATTAGAGAAGGTCTTAACGTAGCCCGCTTGCTTTGATTTGAGGGAAAAAGACGAATAAATGAGCGAGTGAATCACTCATTTTGTTTGAGGCCTGCTTGAAAGTTTCTTGGGTTTGCATTTTGGACGGGTTGCCTTGGATATCCAAAGGAAGTTGGGGATGAGCATGCAGGTTTTCAGTGTGCAAGGGAAGGAGGGAGGGAGGGATGGGAAGTTGTGGGCGCTGGTGGGTGGAAGGAAACCGGTGATTTCCTTTTCCGGACATGAACAACTTTTCTTCTCACTGCGCCACTCGCGTTGCGCATTGCACTTGTCAACATAACACCGTGGGAGTGTGACTCGACGCGTCGAGTTTTGGCAAAGCTTTGCCAAAACCTAGGCTCGTTTGAAAGCTCTTCCCAAACTCGCTCTCCGCTCTTCCAGTGTTGCCACACGGACCCACTTGTGCACTGCTGCCTTCTCGCCACATGCTAGACTTTTCCTCGCCCCTCCTCGACTTTGGTCCTCATTGTTCGCTGCAGGGCGCGTCCTTGTTCTCGAGGTGATGATAACACTGACAATATATTCGAGTAACGACTGAATATTCCGGTAACGACTGACTTGGGTAAGTAAGGGAACAATAGTAAGGACGGGAATACACAGGAGCTTAAGCTTTCGCGTGGGTGTTCAGGATGACCCATCGATGTCATCCGAATCATACTGAGGCTTCTTCGACTTCTTTGGGCGAGACGCGCCGGCTTCGCCTCCCTCAGCCTTCCGAGCTTTAGCCTTTTTAAGCCGGCGTTTCATCTCCCTTTCCTCCTCCGAGTCCAGAACACCAGAGCTGTCCGAGTCAGACTGATACGCACGCTTCTTGGCGGTCTTCTTCAACGCCCGTCTTTCCTTTTCCTTCCTCTCCTCCTCCTCCTTCCTCTCTGCCTCCTTATCCGCCTTGCACTCCTTCAGATGCTCGAACCACTTCGGGCCTGTGAACGCGTCGAAGGTGGCCTTGATCTTTGAGTCCAAATCCTTGTCCCTCATTGAGCCACTTTCGTCGTGTTAGGATCATAGACCATGCCGGGGGCGGTGAAGATCTTCCTGTCGTTGCCGGCAGTACCCTTTTCGATCCCCAAGGCCTTGCCTATGCAACGCTTGGTGAAAGGTCGATTGGCATACTGGCGACTACCCTCGTCCTCGGCTTCCTTGTAAGCTGCAAATGTGAATGAGATTATTGGTGCCATGCAATATCATACAGATCTCACTTTCAGGAACACGATACGGCGAGCCTTTGATAATATTTTTCCAATTTTCAGCGCATCAATCGACTGTGTTGTTATAGGTGTTATAGCGCTCCTTGCGTTTGTCGATGGTCATGAAGCCATTTGTGGGTCCCTTCAATTCCCTCCTCAAGAAGGCCATGAACCCTTTGTCGGTCAGGTTGTCGGGCCAGTCGTGCTCCTGGTCCGAATCCACAGGCGGTACAATTTGGGCTTTCGGCTTCGCAGCCTTCCTGGCGTTGGCAAGGTCCAGTGGCTTGATGGGCTTAATTTGGGGGGAAAGGCGACTGTAAATATATCAGAAGTTGTTTATTTCGCACGAGCCAGTGCACATACAACGCTCCTACGCTTGGTATCTTTCCATTCAAACTGACAGACCAAGTGATTGTCTTTCTGATAGAGTATACATTTGTCGGCAGCCGCCAGCGCCAAGGTGGGGGGGAATTCACCCTTCCAGAACTCCTGGACGGTCCCGATTTTAACAGTCCCCATGTCAGTATTCATGAACAGTTTGCTGTCCATGTCGCCTAAGATAATTTCGGTTAAAGGATCACAGCGAAATATCAAGAGCCAAGATTTACCTTTGACAGGGCTGACTCCCGTCAAAGCGGCTGGGATAAGCGCCTTCAGAGACGTTACGAATGTCCCATCCTCTCCCTTGACCACAGGTATGTTCGCTCTGAGCGCAGGAGGAACCCATACAGTGTTGTTATGAGTTGTACGCACGAACGTCACAGCAACTGGTTTTCAAAATTGAGCACGAAATGAATGAAGAGAAAGAAAGTGGTCTACTCACTGGCAATGTTAGAGAGATCCTCGTTAGGGGCGAGAACCTCCTCCTCGGGAGACGGAGAGCGTATCTGGCTGGGGCGCTTATCACCGGTTATGCCTTCTCCTTCTGAGCTCAATAGGGAGGAGGCTGATGTAGTCAGTTTCTTGAATAAATTGGAGATATGTATGCGACACACCATCTGTGAGAGCAGTGACTTGGTCCTTCCCGCAGAACTCCCGCCCAGACGTTTGTACTGTGGAGGAGGGTCCGTCTTCGAGTCCTTGTCATGGAGCTTCTTGTTGGCGCTGGAGGAGTTGTTAGATGGAGTTGTGAGCACCAAAAATAACTTGCCCAGAGAGTGCACCGTCTGGCTTGTGAGCAGCGGCATCCAGGTCCTCCTTGGCCTTGTCGGCACTTGTCTTTGGAGCTGACTTGCTCACCCTGCCCGCAGTCCCAGAGCGATAAGAAGTGAATTTTTCGAACCGAGTGTCTGAGCTGAATTTCGGAGTGTTGAGAGCTTCGGAAATCTGTTTTTCAAGCTCAGGAACAGAAATTTTGGTAGGAATTTCGATTTCCAGGGCGCCGGCAATGGAGAGGAGGGCTGGTTTAAGGAGGTCTTTGATTGGCCCTGCCTTGATCTCTTCGAGAGGGGGCAGGTTGTTGAGGTCGATATTGCGAGGCATTGTCAGAGGTCGAAAGATACGGGGGAAGCTACTGGCGGTCAGTGGTCATGTGCAATATTGATGTGTTTCGAGTCTGTTTCTATGTTCTCTTGGAGGTCCAATGGACGCCAGTGGACATGTCCACCGGAATCAACAAAATTCACTGGATAGGGGTGGACTTCGAAGCGACAATCATTGATCTCCACTAATCTAATCTAGTCGTCAAGCGGATCACAACGGACGTCAGGGGTGGACAATGTCCACTGATGTCCTTCATCAGGAAAATACTCTATGTCTGTAGCTGTCTGTGTCAGACCCCACAGACCATTCAGACCGATAGACTGCCCCCTGTCTTTGTCAGACAAGCTATGTCTGTGACAGACATCGACAGACGCGCAGACCGATAGTCGGGTAGACCGGCAGACACCCGCAGACACTCACAGACCCACAGACAAATGTCTGATTGGTGTAATGTCGCAATCACTTAATGTGCAAGCCGGTACAGGAACAGGACAAAAGACGACAGCGGCAAGGAAAGCGGGGAAAGAAATGCATTGACAACCATCACACAAACTACGGAACAATGGTAGCTATGGATGGGCAAACAAACACCCCGCTGTACAGTGCGTACCAAACAGCGACTGGTTGAGAGCAAAATCAAAGGTTTTCATGACTTCGGCGAGGGGATGGGTGCGACGATGTCCTTGAATAGTTTCATGCTGGGTGTAGCAATGTAAATCAATACGGCTTGCATCTTTGATTTAAAAAGCTTACCGTGCTTTTTCGGTGATTAACTCTTGGAATTTGCGCGCAAGGAAGGACGGCGGGAGGGTACGGGTCAGGCCGTGACCAGTAGAGGGAGCAAACAATGGCTCGAGCAATGCACGTACCACACTGATGAATACAGTGATTGCGACAACCAAAAATTGCGGCTTGCGTGGTGGCTGGTTTGGTGCGGGGTCGTCGTCGAGCGGCTGGGGGACATCATTGAACAATTCCGGGTACTGGACGGCGTTGGCCAGCAAGTTTTTGAAAACAGTGGCCTCGGTCATTGCTTGAATCGCGGGGTGCTTGTACATACTCCCCTTGATTGTACGATCCGAGGGGTCCTGCTACCAATTCAGCTGCGGGCACTGGAAGAGGAAATACGAGACTATACCGAGAATAGCATCTCAATAATTACAAGTCGGCGGCCAACCCATTGAGAACCTACAATACTGTCCAAAGGTAGCCGTTGGTCGACAATTTCTGAGGCTACGACCAGAGGCAACATCGTCCGGGTCCTGATTGTTGAGGGCAAAGTCTGCACTGGACATTTGGGACAGAAAAGGTAGACGAGGGAGTGAGTCGGAGGTGGGGGCGAAAAGAGAGAGGGGCCCTATCAACGCGCCAGATCCGCTTCGACAATCAATGGCTACTAGAGTACTTCTGACTTCGATGCTCCGAACTTCAGGTTACCAATACGGCAGGGGGACCCCAAGGTAATACGACAAGTCGACAGAAACAATGCGATAAGTGGGCAAACGACCTGCTCGTCGGGGAAAACGTCAACGTACGGAAGCGAGGTGATGTGATGGACTCGCGGGCATGTGGACGGCATGTCTGTGGGTTGTCTGTAGGAACGTGATCCTGTCTGTAGCGGTCTGCACGCCTGTATTGGTCTGTGACAGACATCAAGGTCTGACACAGACGGCCATGTCTGTGACCGCCAGAAGGCGATTCCTGAAGTTTGTTGGTCCGGGCATATAACTCTCCCCCACCACCTCGGACATACCTACAACTCGGACAAACAAGGATTTCTCACGCAATACTGAACCGTTTTCTCATGATTTTTGGTTTCATATGATCTGTATCATATGCCCTAGGGATTCTATATCCAAAAGCTGTCAGGGCTTGTGCTATTCCTAAGTAGAAGAGTCGCAAAAATGGGGAGTGGTGCAATTTTCGGTGATTTTCGGTATTTCAGAGCTCTATGGAGGTTGGTATTGTATTATATGGTGCCAATAATGCATCTCAGGATGCATACATATCATCCGAGGCCCCATGTGAAATTTCTGGTCTCCAGGTGGCGTGTATATCTCGCAGTGTATTGAAAGGATGTGACCTTTGAGCCAAATTTGATTCAACTTTGGTTCAAAAGTTCGGGGTGTCTTCCGACCTCTCTAAAACTCGGGCTAACTCATCAGGGTGAATAGCCATAGGGTATATATGCAAGATTTGTCCTACAAAGTTTCGGGCTGATGCGGCGAGAGGGGCAGTCGAGGTGAGGCCGGCAATCAGGAAATGACGTGATACCTAGTACTCGGACACTCGGATCTCAGGTCAAAGAAATTGACCTCGATTGACGGGTTGTGAACCGTTTCACAAGATTCCTTTGCCTCATCCTATGCATTTCCCAAATTGCAAGCGATCTGTCCACTCAGATCGATGTGAATCCACCTGTGGGTGAAGATATTCATGTGTTATCCTTAAGTGTCCTAGTACTAGGGGAAGGATAGTAACGGCAAAACGAGCGATTCAAGTTCCGAAAGTATTGGAGCGAAGCGGCGTGGTTGAACCGTGTGATGCCTCTGGGTTCGAGAAATTGCGATCCGGCAAAAAACTTCAGGGTCGGGGTGGAGTTCCAGCTGACGGGCCGCTGCTATGGTAACTTGGGTTGGGGAGCGATCCGGTTCCGATTTCTCAGCGTTGCGGGTTGATACTCGGGGTTGAGGGCATGGGCAGTGGTCGAGAAAGAACTCATGAGCTCCTAAAAGAAAATCAACCAGGAATCAAACGACCACATGTCCCCGGGTGGATTCGAACCACCAGCTCTCCCGTGCTTGAATCGTCGAAGACGGCAATGGGGAGGGAGGGAGCTGCCTCACTGACTCCACAGGTATGTCCCAAAACCTGGGTTTTGCCTATAGCTGATGACCGATGCTGATGGGGTTTGCCAGTGCTGATAAGCAGCTCAATTGAGGAGATCATCAGTTATAAGCAAGGATATTCAAAGTGGGTGGGTCATAAGCGGGTATCATCGCGTGTAGGCAGAGCTATTTTGCAATCCTGTATTTGACAGAGAATCAACATTGAACAGTCCCACCGTGTCTACCTTTGACTTGACTGGCTTTCAACAACTCCATTTTCTGGGTTTCCAAAGCTGTGGAGCTCGTGTGAAGCCTCCAATCTGTGGCCCCAGCAAGGTACATAACTCAAGTGATGTCATTCCGAAATTCATTTATGCATGCATGTGTGCCTGCCCAACATGACTTGAGATGGCTACATTCGCCATTTGCTGATGTTGACTTTGCCGACTTAATTCTAACTACTTACTAACTTCAGATACCTTTGCAATCATATGATATAAAAGATCTTCTGACTTGAAGATCAAGAGTAGTTTTTTGCCGTTTCAAGCAGAGTGACGTACACACTGCCTATGACCGCTGAACAACGCTTACGACTGACTTCAGGCTTGCTTATAACTGATTAACTGCTTTAAAGCCCCAGACATAAGGGGGGGTACCTGCTGACGGGGTTTATAACCAACTACCAGTGGTGACCAGGGCTGGTTGGCAGTTTAGGTTTTTTCTGACATACCTGGTACATTAATTTGTGAGCCTGAACGAACCTCATCCAGGTTGTCACCGAACAGACGGTGTAAGATACCGCGGAGGGAGCCTGTCGGGACCAGTAACTTGCAATACATGTTTTCTTCCGTCGCCTTCGGCAGGGTAACCAGTTGTCGCCTTTGTCTGAGCAACAAACCGAGTTAATAGTCGGGTTGAACAAAACAACAAAACCAATACGCCGGTTGCCCCATTTCCCCATTTCCCCCCGGATCCAGGCCAATTGCATGTTCAAACGAGTCCGAGCCTGTGAAGCAACTCCAGTTGGCCACGGGGGCATCAGATGCAGCGTGGTTGGATGAATGGTGTTTGAGACTTTTAGTGATCTATCCTCCGAGTCGTCCCGGAAAAACAAAAAGGAAGAAAGCAGTACGATGGGTAAACACCGAGAACTGGAGCGCGAAGGAAATGATCATGTTTCGGGAGTTGAATACGTCCCCAGGTGGATTCGAACCACTGGCTCTCCCGTACGTGTTTACTTGAGATTCACGACGGGGTGAGAGTAAGTTTCCGGGCTTATTCCACTGGGACTTGGTGTGGTCGTTGTGAGCCAGGATAACCTGGGTAAGATACCGCAACCGCGAAGAAGGAAGCGTCGACGGTCGCAGATGGTTGAAGTTGAATGAAGGAGGTGCCGCTTGGAGAGGAGGTGAAGGAGCAGACGAGTTGCGGCTGGGGATTTGGATTCGGTGCAGCGAGAAAGGACGTTTCGAAGAGACAGGGGTGGGAAGATCGCATCAATGACGCTTACCTCACTGCCTGAACGCCTTGCGGTTCCGTCTTTGGACGTCCATGTAAGAGTGCCTTCAACAGGCAACGTTCTAGTCACAATCTGCCTCGGGACTTTCTACTAGCGGCTTCTTGGCTTCGCGCGCGCTTGCTGGAATTTTCTGGGAACTGGTCTGCGAACGTTTGTTATCTGGTGCACAACACTCCGTAATGCCACCGACGCCGACGCGGACGACGAGCTCGGCCTCGGGCTCGGCGTCAGCCTCCCAAGAGGACGAAGAGCTGCGCCCGTACATTATCGTCAGCGACATCGGTAAGGGCAGCTTTGCGACGGTGTACAAGGGCTATCATGAAGTGCGCGTGTTTGTCTGGTGAACGAGTGACTGTTATACTGAGCTTGCGCGCAGGACAACCACCAGAGCGTTGCAATAAAGACGGTCCTCCGCCAAAAGCTCTCCGCCAAGCTCTTCGAGAACCTCCAGTCCGAGATCCAGATCCTCAAGTCTTTGTCGCATAGACACATCACCAAGCTCATTGATATTGTGGTGTGTCCTCTTCCCTCCCTTTGAATTCAATTCGATAATAAGTTTGGATGCTGCAGCGCACAGACCGCAACATCTACCTCATCATGGAGTACTGCTCCGGCGGCGACCTCACCAACTACATCAAGAAACGCGGCCGCGTCGAGACGCTCGAGTACGTCCCCGCCCCTGGCGCCGCGCCGCAGTACTACCCCCACCCGCGCACCGGCGGGCTCGCCGAGCCCGTCGTGCGCTCTTTCCTCCGCCAATTAGGTGCGTGGTGCCGCCATTCAATCTTTGACTGATGTAAATCGTTCATTCGTTTACAGCCCGCGCACTCAAATTCCTGCGGCACCGGAACCTCATTCACCGCGACGTCAAGCCGCAGAACCTCCTCCTCTGCCCGGCGCCCGCCGCGGAGCTCGCGCGCGGCACCCACCCCCTCGGCGTGCCCCTCCTCAAGGTCGCCGACTTTGGCTTTGCGCGGTCCCTCCCGAACGCGATGATGGCGGAGACGCTGTGTGGGTCGCCGTGAGTGTCGAGTGTTTCGTGCTTTCCGCATATTTCTTCTATCCATCCCTTCCTTCTCTCAACTTTACTCGTGCGCGAACCCACGTTCGTGCTACTCCTCGCCCCACTTGTCTTTACTTCATGTGACATATTCACGCTAACATTTACTCATACAGACTCTACATGGCCCCCGAAATCCTCCGGTACCAGAAGTACGACGCTAAGGCCGACCTCTGGTCCGTCGGCGCGGTCCTGTACGAGATGGCTGTCGGCCGCCCGCCCTTCCGCGCCGCGAACCATATCGAGCTACTGAAGAAGATCGAGGCCGGGCGGGGCGTGCGGTTTCCGGATGAGGCGGATGCGTCTACCAAGTCCAATCCTACGTCCGAAGACAAACCCGCGCCAACACCAGTGCCAAGCGACGTGAAGACGCTCATCCGCGCGCTGCTGAAGCAGAACCCGGCGGAGCGCGCGAGCTTCGAGGAGTTCTTCGGGAGCGTCGCGCTCGCGCGGAGCAAGTTCCCGCGCCAGTCCTCGTCGACTGCGTCGCCGGCGGGGTCGTCCGCGGATGTGGCGGGCGTGGAGGGCAGCTCGGCGCAAGGAGCTGGCGGAGACGGGGGAGGAGCGGGCCCCGCGGCGGTGCCCGCACACCACCTCGTCATCCCGCCGGAGGTGCTCGATCCGAACGCGATGATCCCGCCGAGTAAGTTTCGGTTTCGGGACAGGGAACGGCCGGTGGGCGCGGAGGCGTCGCCCAGGTATGTCTCGTTTCTCAACCCTTTCTTTTGGCTACTGATGTGAGATGGATGCCAGCTCGGGCTCCCCGCCCTCACGCGACAGCGAGCCGCCGACAGAGAAGGTCCGCCGGCCCTCGAACCCGTCCTCGACGACACCAATAAACCACTCGCCGCTGCGCCCGCCGCGCGCACTCGAGCGGGACCGCGAGGGCGGGGGCGGAGGAGACGGCGAGGGCTCGTATATCCCCGGGGAGACGGAGGAGGACGGGATACTGCGGAGGGAGTACGTGCTCGTGGGGGACGGGCGCGCGGTGGAGTTCAACCGCGCCGTCGACGAGCTCAGCGCGGTGCCCCGCCGGCCGCTGCACGACCGGCGGACTCCGTCCTCGGCGACACCCACACCCACGCCGGGGGAGGAGTACCCTGAGCCGCCCTCGCCTCAGGCGAACTTGACGACGAATGGGAATGGGAACGGGAACCACACGTCGTTCCCCCCGCCGCAGCACCCCGGTACGATGCCGCCCCCGCCGCCGCCGCCGTTATCGTCCTCCCCCTCGAGCATCGCCTCGCGCGCGGCGTCGAACGCGCTCAACCGCGCGCTGAGCCTGGCGTCGAAGAAGCTTTTTGGGGCCGCGGGGCGAAGGTCGTCTTCTGCGTCGCGCAATAGCCACGAGAGTGTGCCGCCGTCGCCGCGGCGGGCGATTATCGCGTTGGGGGATGGAGATGGCGGGGAGCGGGAGAGGGACCCGTTGGAGGACGAGCTTCTGGCGGGGCTAGAGGATCTGGCGCAGAAGACGTTTGTGCTGACGCATTGGGCGGACGAGATGTACGAGTATGTTAAGGCGGTGCCGCAGAGTGCGTTTGCATCCCTCTCTCCCCCTCATCCCCCTCCCTTCCTGCGACCCTTCTCCCTCCTTCCGTTCTTTGTTGTCGTAATGCATTTACTGATCCACGCTCACAGAACCCCTCCCCGACCCGACCAAGTTCACCAAACGCGCGGGCGAGGCGGACAAGCACGCGCGGCGGCGCAAGCACGCGGACATGGAGGCCGAGTACAACGCCGTCACCTGTGTCGCGGTGTACATGCTCCTCATGTCGTTCTGCCAGAAGGGCATCAACAAGCTAAGGAACCACCAGGAGCACATGCGCATGCGGCATCCGGACGGGGACTTTGTGGTTAGCGAGGGGTTTGATGATGGTGAGTTGGGTCCCCAATTTCTTCTCGGCCATCCTTTCATTCCGTACCTCCTTTTTATTTTTTAATCACTTTCGATTCGTCTTCAAACTTCATTTTTGCTGATTCTGGATGTACAGCACAATCGTGGTTCACGGGGCAGTTCGTCAAGTGTTATGAGCGCGCGACGCTGGTGAAGACGTGGTTACCGGCGCAGTACGACGGGCCGAAGAGCTGGCTTGACCAGCTGGTGTATGACCGGGCCTTACTTCTTGTGCGTCTCTCCACCCCTTCTCATCCTGGCAAATCCCACTCATCCCGTTTTTTTTTTTTTTTTTTTTCGTGCAGAGCCGCACCGCTGCGCGCAAGGAGCTCTTCGATCAGGCGACGAGCCCGGACGAGTGCGAGAAGCTGTACGACGAGTCGCTGTGGTGTCTGTACGCGCTGCAGGACGACCTGCTGCAGACCGGGAACCCGTTCATGGATGAGGATCGGACGACGATTGATACTTGTGCGTCTTTTCCTCCCTCCCTCCTCCCTTCTCTCCTTCCTTCCTCCCTCCTCTTCTCTGCGACGACGATGACCGATGACTCACTGGCCCCCGCAGGGATCAAACGCACGAAGCTCCGCCTGCTGCGGTGCCGCGCGCGCATGGCGATGAACGACCAAGACCGCCTCAACGACGCGCGCGCGGACCATAACCTCGCGGACGTCGCGCGTATACCGGCGCCGTGGGACGTCAAGCCTGCGGATGCCGCTGTTCCCACTGCATCCTAGCGCATTCTGCATCCTCTACCCTCCACATCTGCCCTCTGATTCTGCCCTCCACGGGCGCCCCCGTTCCTGGCATCTTCACGTTCATCTGTACCCACCTAATTTACTAGAGCTCTTGCTATTATTCCCTCATCGCATGCACATTTACTTATATCGCCGTACATATATGGATCATCTTGCATCTCATATTGTTTTTACTACAGTGTAACACTACGTATGGGCCTCGTGTATTCTTTGCTAGCTGTGTTACGGGTTGTTGAATGGAAAATGAATAATTTGTAGAAGTGGCTCACGTGTCTAAACGATTTCCTGTCGCGTCTTGCCGTTTGCTTCTTCCTTTGACGAATCGAGTGGATCACAAACTCCGGCCTACTTCAACCTCGCGCAAAATGAGCTTTACCTACGTGATTGGTGCGAATCCACAGAATCGAGACTGGCGGCCAATTCTGAGGTATCGAAGAACACATGGAGGAAGACGACGAGACCGCGAAAGCCATCCCGCCCTGGGTTGAACTAGAGTACGCGGTCGGTCTGTCGGACCACCCAATGCTCCGCTGTGCTCAGTCCTATCCTCTGTTCTGTGTTTTCTTTCCCTCCAGCACATGCGCATGCTAGCCGGTCCCGCGGCAAAGATCCACTTCACCAGCCTCTCCAAGGCCTCTCGGGACTCGCTGTCCACGGTTTTTGGGAGCGAGGCGGGGCTCGCAAACGCCAGCTGCCACCAGGAGGGTGTGCTGGAACTGCTGAAGGCGCAGACTTCGCTTGAGAAAGTGTGCCTTCTCGACCCGAAGGCGGAGTTGGCGTTGTCGCCGGAAGACGGCGACGGGCGGTTTGAGTGGTTTCTTTTTGGGGTATGCATACCATGCTCACTGTCTGCGATTTGCTGAGTTGTTCGGTATAGGGCATTCTCGGTGCGCGACGAACGATCTAGCAGGTCGCAGCCTCTTATTCCTCGTGCCAGGTGACGATCCTCCCCGCGACCGCACCTCCGAGCTGCGCGTCTTGGGCTTCCCGACGAGGCACCTGGGGCCCGTGCAGATGACGACAGACACTGCGCTCGGAGTCACAAAATTAGTAGTCGCCGACAAAAGTGCGGTTGTTTCTCCCCGTTTATCTTATTCCGGCGAGCTCTGACTCGCACCACAGTTCTTTTGGACGACATCCCCTACGTTGTATGTCTCCCCCTCCTTCACTCGGATCTATCTCAACATTTCCTTCCATCCCAGAACTTCCCCACCATCGTCTTCAACCCGAAAGAAAGTGTCGAGATGCCTTTTCGTCAGTCTACAGCCCTTGCTTCAAGCTCCATCTAGTGCTGACGTCGATTGCTTTGCATTGGGCCGACAGGATACATCGCCGAGGGACCAGAACCAAAACTGCCGCCTGGAATGCGGGAGCTCCTGCACGAAGATCTTAACAAGAGCTTTGAGTTTTAGGTCCTGTGCTGTCGAGGCGCTTGAATTCGTTCTTGTACTTATGTACGTATGTATAGCACAAATTTGCGGCTGCGATGCGTCCGAATGCTTACTGCAGGAACGCCCGCCTTCCGTTGATGTTAATGTGCTCCAAGCCTACCTTGTAATCGCAGAGACGATTTAAAAAAACTTGAATTCGGATTCATTCCGTTGTCTACGTGAAGCTGGTAGTGGTCTTTTCGTGCAATGCTTGCCAAACGCACCTGGTGAAAGGGCCTAGGTCTTTTGTGATTCCCTCTACGTCGCGTACTCCTTCGCTACGGTCTGCTGCCAGTGGGGCTCTTAGCTGGACGTACGGCGGCCACTTATTCGTGCACTCGATAACTACCCGACAACCGTCCAAAGAACTGCGGGACTGTCCTGGAATGTCTGTCCTCCAACCCATAGTGATGGTCAGTAGCAGCATATTGTAGCAGCAGGTACTGGGTAGCGCTGGGTGTACCATAGTAGCGGTAAGTACAACGCGATTTATATTCCAAAATTGTTCCCTAGTAGCAAGTACAAATTAATCGATACCTCGACCTGGATAGTCTCGCTACAGACGGTGTATCGATCCCGCATCGTACCTCGCTCGCTTTTGTTTTCCTCCCGGGTATTTATGAAGCGGTAATTAACAGACTACGGCATGCGTCCTTGTCATCGCGGCCTGTGGCCTATGCGAGCCATTTCCGCGTCTCGAGCCTACAACATCAGTTTGTTCATTGCTCAGCGCAACTTGCAATCCCTGCGTAACATCAACCCCTTCTATGTTCAGCGCGCCCAGCACGACCTCCCACGCGAGGTCGACGGCGGCCCACAGCGCGGGGTCGTACACGCCCAGCGCGACCATGTCCTGCCACAGCTCCTTGACGTGCCCCGTGTGCGCGATGAGCGCGCTGAGGGACGTGCCGGCGGCGGCGAGGAGGTGCACGGAGAGGGCGTGCCGCGTGGAGGGCTGGGCGAGCGCGGCCGCCAGCACCACCGCCGGGTCCTGCACGGCGGCCAGGGAGGCGAGGAACGCGGGCGGGAGGGGCAGGAGCGCGCCGAGGGCGGCGTCGATGCGGTGCGTGTACATGTACGCGTGCAGGATGGCGAAGGCCTGCGGGGAGGGGAGCGCGAGCGGCAGGACGGGGAGGGTGATGGAGGAGGAGCGCGAGGAGGGCGGCGAGGCGGGCGGGAGGCGCGGGAGCTTGGCGCAGTGTGTGGCGAGGACGACCGCGTGCACGGGGAATACCGCCTGCGGGGCGTCCGCTGCACTTGGGCTGGACTTGGAGACGGGCAGCCCGATCGCCAGTGCGTGGGTGGGGTAGCTGGGGGGCGCGGGGGCGCCGGGGGGCGGGGCGCAGAGGGGGATCCTGAGGGCGGGGCGGGAGGCGGTCACGCGGGAGGGACGCGGGGAGGTGTGAGGGGCGCGAGGGCGGCGATGCCGGCTTGCATGTGGGGTTCCTTGGCGCGGAGGCCGTGGCGGATGAAGTCGGTGGGGACGGCGGCGAGCTCGGGGGAGGCGGCGGCGAGGGCTTCGCGCGAGATGTCGGTGAACGGGGGGGCGGGCGAGGGTGCGCGGGAACTGGATGGCCTGCTGTGGGGCGGGGGCGGCGGCGGCGGGGTAGTCGTAGGACGGGCGGCGGTGGGCGGGGGGGGTCGCGCTTCTCGCGGAGGTGGAAGGCGGCGGGGTGGGATGCGACTTGGAACAGGTTGCCCGGATGGTTGGGCTTCTCGCGGGGGTGCAAGGCGGCGACGCGGCTGACGATGTCTGACGCGCCGTCATTCATGCCACCTCTGAGGCTTTCAGATTTCCGCCCCGGATGGGAGGCAATGGTATGATCGAATGCGCGAAGACCGCCATACTCGGGTGAGCTTGAAGCCCCCGAAATGACAGCGGGGAGCTCCCCATCCGGATTAGGACATGTGAGCGGTTCTTCCGGATTTAAGATGGATTCATCTAAATTCTCATTGTCATCAAGCCAGGTTCCGGCTTTTTGAAAATCAGTATAGTCCAGGTAGCGCTAGAATTGTTCCATTCGTACCTTCGCTGTTCTTAATATTGTACTGCTGAGAGATGCGTTGAATTAGTTCGCAGACGTTTGGAATTTCGTCTTCGCCCTTGTAAAGTTAAGTTTGCGCATTGGACGAGCAAACCAGGTTACACACCTCCTTCAGCACCGAAATCCACTCGTCATCATGTGTGACCGCCACCATAGCATCGAGAGACTGAAGAATGTTCATTTTCGACTATGTCATTTATGGATGTGATAACTCACGGAACTGAGCATGTACTCGTTGATGGCGTGTCCGGGATGGTACGCCTGGGGAAATGAGTTTACTTTTAAAACAACTGCGCAACATAGCGAACCTTTGGATTGTTGGGGAAACATTCAACCAAATCTTCATCGTCGGAAGCACCACTGCTGGAGGATGAAGGAGGACTTCCCGGCTCCATGTCATCGGAGGCACTTCCGTGACTGGATGTAGATGCACCGCGGAAGAAACGAGTTGAACCACCACCCGATGGCGCTTCCGCAAAAGGAACAAATCCGGATTTGGATAAAATCTCGGATGGTTTAGAATCCACGATGGAGAGGGCCTTTGCAGATTTCTTCAGAGGCATTGACCGAATGGTGACTTTGTAGCCGCGGAGAAAGACTGTTTGATTCTCGCCCCATGATTGTTCTTCCAGAGGTCTTCTGGGACCGGAATCTGCGAACGAGCTGGAGGTTTCCCATTCCCACTGACATGAAGTCTGCGCAATGCCAACCTGGGCAGCCTTCAATTTCAGGGAAATTCGGCAATCTTCGGACTGATTTTCGACGGCGGCAATGCTCCACGAGGACGACTTGTCCGTGCCGGTGACAAGATACAAGTCGCCATTCTCAACCCTGCGCTCCAGGGATCCGTTGACGAATTCGTACCAACGCTGAGCGTGTTTGACAGCGTAGTTGCGGAATCTGTCCAACGGCCGAAGGTTTGCCCGTGAAGCGCCGTCGGGTAATAAGAGCACTGCTGCCTCTTTCGAGGACGCTGAGATCTCCACAACTGCTCCCGCTCCGAGCGGAAGGAATCTAAAAAGCAGATGAATGAGGGACTGAAATGTTGGGATAGATCAGAACTTACACGTTACTTTCTACGCCGGCATCTACGCCCAGTCGTCGCTTGCTAATTGTTGTGTTGGATACATGCGACCCAGGACGATGACACTGGGGTCGGGAAGAGACGTCTTCAGGGCCGAGACGGACCTGTTCGAATCCGCCGGGGGACTCCAAATCGGTTTATGGGGTCATACGATGCACGACAAATGTTGAAAATCACGTCGAATGACCCATCGGGCATTATTACCCCAACGTCACCTATCTCTGTCCCAACCCGGCGCGCTTCCATAGGTGCATCAGCGTATGGTTCGGGGCAAGATAGAGGGTAGCCATGGCGCTTTGGTAGAAGCAGACGAGTGTAGAGATGACTATCTGACATGGCAGGAGAAAGTGAGGGAAGGGGTGCGAGAGAAGGACAAAGTAGTCTTTATACTTGTATTACTTTCATAGCGGTGCAAAGCTGCATCAGGAAAACCGAATGTAACTATGCCAGGCGCTATGCAGCGCTTGATAGCGCTTGACAGCACTGCATAGTGGCCATAGTTACATCCGGTTTTCCTAATGCACTGTTGAGTGGGCTATTTAAATACCCGCCACTGGTAAATGTGAGAGTTGGGCAATGTGGTACTTAGCTGGTAGTGGCATAGTGTCGCTCGAGTTTGGCGCTTTACATAATTCGGCGGGAACACAGCAATTATAACCTGCCCAGATCTAAAAACGAACTCAGATCGCGACGTAGGTGGTTCTGGCATGCAATGGTGGGAGAGTTGGGAGAAAAAGAAGCTGGGGATGTTGTTGCTTGTGTTGGTGCCGGAGCTGAGCCGAGCTCGGCGAGCCAGCCGTAGCCGAGCCGCGGCAACACAACATGACTCGGAGAGATTCACGCGGGAGAGATCGACACGGGACGGACTGATAGGGACTGATGCAAGATTGACGACGAAAACTCTGAAAACCCACAAAAGCCATAAGCCAAAACCATACGACTCGTGGTAGATCTAGTCTCTTGCACTGACTTCCCACTCGCAACCTCGTTCTGAAGTCTGTTAGTTACCCGCGCCTTGATTACCGTTGCTGAGGGTTATTATGTAAGCATTCCGTTTTGGGAACTCACGTGCTTTGCCCAGGACGCGTCTGTTCGCGTTCTTGACGCATTTCTTGCAGGTTCTGGCCATATTATGCAATTTTTATTGTGTTTGATTTGAATTGATTCCACCGAACCAGAGACATACTTTATAAGTGCCGTCAACACGAAGATGTGTATGCTCGGCATTATTTGATGGGTTGATGCCCCAACTCGGACAGGCAGAGAGCATCGAGGGTTATTTCTTCAAGTAACAAAGTTTCATGTACCTGAGAGTGCTTTGCAACAAGTTTTACGTGTCTCCGTGGTTCAAAACGCGTCCTTTGAAGTCTCGCGCGTCATCAATTTGATCCCAAAACGGAAAGCTTACATAATAACCCTCACCAACGGTAATCAAGGTGTTTGCAAGGCGTGGTAACTAACAGACTATGGTAGATCTAGGTCTACCTCAATCTTGTATTAGATGGAGACGCAGTACAGAAATGTAAACAATGTAAACATAAGTACTGGTGCCGCGGGTCCGTACGTGAACCTTATTGTGTGAATAGGCCCCTAATAAGCGCCCAAGATGCTTATCACTTGAGTGTCATTTCCCCGCTTGCTTCTTGCCACCAACATTCAAAAGTTCTCGTTGTAGCCGTCGCTAACGGCTTCCTGGCGCAGTCTCCGTCATTGTGCATCAAAAGCGCCTCCCGTGTCCTACAGTATGGTGTCGTCGAAGAAACATGACAAAACAGAACACGGGCATTCTAGCTCGCGGTCAAGCTTCTCGAGATCCAGCTCTATCACCACACCGGGGCCTTCCAACACCTATTACCCTTACCCGTATATGGGCCAGGCTTTCCAATACCCCCTGTCAGCAAACCCCGAACACGCTTATGCCTTTCCCCTGGGCACATCCTCGGGTTCTCATCTTGGCAGCAGGCCCTTTCCGAATGTTCTTGCTTTGCCTCGCACTCGTGTCGACATGACTTGTGCATACCCCGGTATCAGTCATACTGCCTCTCAGAAGGTGCACATGCACATCCCATCGCCCTTTTCCATCAAATTTAAGGCTCCTCGATCTCTGGCTCCTCAATTGCAGAGCAGGACCCCCAACCCCTGCTCCATCCTCACTGGTGGTCCCCCTCATGCACGGCCTTGGGAAAGGCCGTGTCAACCTTCCCTCATTGTGCATTGCCGGATCTTCTACCACACATCGGCCTGCTCCTGCTACTAACCGTGTGAGCAACTGGGAGACCTGGGGTGTCTCCCAGCTGCCTCTGACCCTGCCCTTAACCTCTAGCCGGAAGAGCATGATTCTGCCTGATGGTATCCCTGCCAGTGCTATGACTTGGTTTGCCCCGTCATCCCCCGACCTGATACAGGCCAAGCCTATCCCAGACCTGCTTCCACACTATGGCCGCGGCCTCCCTCCTGTGACACCGTTCATCCCCTCCACAGAGTTCATGTCGACACTTGTGAGGAAGAGCTTGAGGCCTGCAAACACACCCTCATGCTCCAGCAGACCGCAGTTGGCGCCATCCCCGCTTCACGTCTTGCACATTGCGTCACTTGTGAACTCACGTCTAACTTGTGGCTATGCCTGATGTGTGGCTCGCTCGGATGTGGTCGCCGCCAAGTTCTAGGAGGCAACAGACACGCCTTGAATCACTTTGAGGTGACAGGCCATCCTGCCAGCGGCAAACTCGGCACCATCACCCCCCGAGAGCGGAGCAGGTAAGCTGGTTTGTTTCCTCGGCGATTTTTTCCCCCTCATTCTCTTGTTAGATATCTGGTGTTACAAGTGCAACAACTCCAAGCTCGATCCCGCTCTTGCTGAGCACTTGTCTGTGTTTGGAATCGATGTCAAGACTGCGTGAAAGATGGACAAGAGTATTGCAGAGATCAGGGCAGAGATGGTATCATATTCCTATCCCAGCCAGCCTGCCTGGGTTACTTGGGACCCCACTCCACCTGTTGCTGCTTCCGGCTGTTCCAGAATCGCGGCCATGCCCCCCATCTGCAGAACCTGAGAAGGTACAATGGGGCATTTCCCTGGCATCCCCGCCCCACACATAGGGTATGGTTCTTACCCCAGGACTCCCATGGAGCCCAGCGCTTCCTATGACCATTGGGATCCCGGGAAGCACTCGCACTTTTGGCATGCTGTTGGTGACCTTCAATTTGTTGTAAGCTCCACGCTCCGTCCTTCACGTAGCCGTCTGTCTAATGTCTGATCCAGGTCGAAATACGGAATACCAACTCCATAGCTATCTGTTCAGCAGAGCTACCACTCCATTTTTCTGGCTGTCTTTGACCGGGTCCAAGTTCGATTTTGACCGCTTCCTCTCTGTCTTGTACCCTGTGTGTGTTTGTTTTTCCATTTCAAGTTTTAGCTATCTATGTGTGTCACTGATGGTGTGTGCCTGCCTGCAGAGACTACTCCACGCACGAATGCAAGACAGCGGAAGAATGGACCTTGGTCCTGCACCTAGCAGACAAGTGGGGCATGGAGGATATCTGCCACAGCTCATGCTCTGCGCTGGGCCTGTTGACAAGATTGTGCTCGGGCCCCGGTACAGGATTGCAGAGTGGCTCAGGCCCGCGTACCTGGCGCTTGTCATGCGCAAGCAGAGCATCACCGTTGAGGAAGGCGTGAAGCTCAGGGTGAAGGTGCTTGTCCAACTCAGGGCACTTGAGGACAAGGTCTACAGTAAGGACCCAACCGGGTACATTGATGAGAAGCTGTTCTGCGAGGTCCTTAAGAGCATGTTGCCGGCTCAACAACAACCCTTCAACACTGCTGCACAACAGCCGCTTGCTGTCAACATCGGTGTCTCTGCTCCAGCAACAGTAGTACCGGGGATTCAACCGAGTCCCATAATTTTTCATGATCCACCATGGATGCCACAGTTTATGGTCAGTGCCGGCCAGCCTCCTGCACCTGCGCTGTTGACACCAATCTGCTTTTCTGGCACCACACCCGAATTCATACCTTTCCTCAACTACTCTCCGCATTGTTTCATCCACCAAGATGCCGTGTACCCAAGCATGATGCATCTCCATGAAGCAATGAAATTCCTGCCTAATACTTAGTCCGGCCTTTGCGGAACGCATTTGCACGTGTGCAGATGTCGCGGTCACGCGTCACGCACCCCCTGTGCCGCGATGAATTTTGGTCTCGGTCATGGGTCACGGCGCCCAGTGCCGAATGTAAAATGCGTGACATTGGAGCCAAATCTCCTCTGGAGGTGCAAAAAAGGCAGAATTTTCGAAATTTTTCGTCTTGAATGCCGAATTTTTGGAGGTGTCATGCCAAAATCCGTTGGTTGCCGAAGTGCCGAATCGGTATTTTGGGTCACGGGTCACAACCCGTGCCGAATTGAATGAAATTCTACAGTACCTGCCTCCCTTTACAAACTAGGGGATGTTGGCAGGGGGTTCCCAGGCTGCCACCGGGCATGTGTACGCGCTGATTGTAGGACAAGGGCACTGTTTGCGAACTCTGACTGCGAATCTGTTGAGTTTCGGTAAGCCCTCAGCACACCCGTGGTGGTAAGAGACAAGCCGGGAACCCCTGTTTCAATACATAAACAGAGTTTAAATACTCGGATGATCCGGCAGCACCCCTATTCCTGGACAATTTGTTATCTGTATAATACTCTGTAATGCTACTGACACTGACATGGACGACGAACTCGGCCTTGGGCTTAGTCTTGTGTTTACCAAGGGGGTTTGATTGGAGTGTGCCTAGGGCTGGACACAGGTCGACCTGTGGGTACCAGGGTGCCAACCCGTACCCGGACCTGTGATTTCCATACCTGGTACAGGTTGGGTCCAAAACCCATACGGGTCTACCCGCGGGTTTGGAAACCGTGTATGGGTCCTCTACTATTTCCCATGGGTAGACCCGGGTACCCGTGTCCAAGCCTAAGTGCGCCGTTATTATGCAATCTCATGTCAGCTTTCTCTGATTCCCTTCCCTCACCACCAGAGCTTTGTTACCTTAATTCACCTGTGACAGTCTGTCGTACTTCACAGCTGAAAAAATTGGTGCCTGTTAGTGGACTTTGCTGTGAAGCGACATGCTACAAATGCTATGTCACTCAGATTCAAGAAAGTATACAGTACATGAAAGGAAATACATGGGTAAGACTAAAATTAGATATACAACTTAGGTAAGTTATTGTCTTGGCTTGGCTTGTCATAACTCGTATAAGTAAAATACAATTAATTTCCACCAAGAATACGACTGGAAAGTGTAAAGAAAGCAATATCAACAAACCATATGGTCACGAGGTTAGTCTGCTCTCTGAGCGTAGCTGGGTCCAAATGTGCTGTAGAAGGAGATCAAGATTATTCATCCCATTATGGTCAGGCCCTTCTCCCCAGTACGTGTCCTCTGTGTCCGCATATATAAGTGGTGCATCCCCTGTGCTCAAAAGCATTTCTTGTAAATTTGCATTTTGCCTGAACTTGAGTAGGATCGCTTCCTCCATCTACATGAAAAGAAGTTAGAGTTTGATGTTGAATGAAGTAAAGGACAAGTAACACACCATCAAAAGATATACAGAAACCCAATCATTCCGAACCACATTCGGTGACTGGCACATCAATTCCTTGCCAAGCACGTGCACATGCCCCGAATTGAATGAAATTCTACAGTACTTGGACACTGCCGTTGACGACGCTCCCGACCTTGACAACAGCGGACTTATGCAGACCTAATTTAAGCCTGCTGATGGCATGCAGGTCACTGTGGTCAGAAGCGCGCACCGACGCAATGGGAGGGGGAGTGTCCAGGAATAGGGGCGCCGCCGGATCATCCGAGTATATAAACTCTGTTTATGTATTGAAACAGGGGTTCCCAGCTTGTCTCTTACCACCACGGGCGTGCTGAGGGCTTACCGAAACTCAACACAAATGTTCACAGACCAGTTCCCAGAAAATTCCGGCAAGCATGCTCAAAGCCAAGAAGCCGCTAGTAGAAAGTCCCAAGGCAGATTGTGACTAGAACTTTGCCTGCTGAAGGCACTCTTACATGGATGTCCAAAGACGGAACCACAGGGCGTCTGGGCAGTGGATTTTTCCACCCTGTCTTTTCAACACGTCCCACTCTTCTCTGCCCTCTTATACTTAGTATATATACTAAGTACAGTCTACTTGAGAGTCTTGGGCACGGTTAATCAGTTTAACTCACGTGCCATCAGTTGTGATCCGGCTGATTTGAAACGTGCTTGAATATCTCTTGCTCATAACCACCATGAAGCTAAGCCCCACTGTACCACCGGCAGCCCTAGGTGAACTCGCTTACACTCCACCGTGTCTTTGCAGCTGCCGATAATCTTTCAAAGCGCTAGCGGCCCGCAGACCTGACTACGGGGACGAACTTGCAAGCACTGTGCGACCGCTAATGTACGCCGAAGTATCGAGAGATTTCAGCGACAACGTAGAGGCGGATGGCGGCACGACTTTGCTGGTCATTAACCACTCCCCTCAAGTTATCAACAGCGGCGCCAAATTGTTGATTTCATACAAGCGCAATGAGCACGTGCTCGACTGTGCAGAGAACTTGGCTCTACGCAACGATGAGGACGGTCTGAATCTAGACACGATCAAACAGGCGCGCACGCTCAGTATTAGCTTTCTGTTCCTGGAGCTCAGTCTTGCCTCTCAGATTCTTCCCCAGATCAAAACGACACCGGGGTGGAAAACCACCGTCAAATTCGAAACGCTCCCTAACGGCTCGTTCCATCTCGAAACCCAGATGGAGCTGGAGACGCACGCCAGCGAGCTCTCGGAACGCCTCGCGTATCCATCCGTGCCGTTTTCTGGCCTCCGCGGCATCCACTGGCTTGCAGAAGGCGTCTACATCGTCGACACCCCCCTGCATGGCTACAAGGTATTGAAAACCCCGAAGGAGCCTGAAGCCGAGCCAGACTTTGCTCTGGCGGTCAAGTTCCTTATTGCGCTCGCAGACGTCGACTTCCTCATTCGACCAACACAGATAGTCCTTGATACTTCCAACGTGCTACGGGGATTCCTCATGGACTATCATCCTGCGTCGTCGCTCCAGCTTGTGATCCGATCCCTCCATCGGAAAGGCCCTAAACTTTCTTCAGCCCCGGAGCAGGAAACGCCAGCCGTCACCGTTCGCATTCCCTGGTCCGTGAAGCTCGCCTGGACGACCGACATCGCGGCGGCCGTGGTGTGGCTGCATTCCCAGGGTATCTATTGGGGTGATCTCAAGTTGGACAACATTGTCCTTTGCACCGACGGTCATTGTAGGCTCATCGACTACGTCCCCGGAGCTTGGACGGTGGCTTGGTGTCCGCCGGAGTGTGCTCGCCAAGAGATGCATGCGCCAACGGCAGATCACGATGTATTCGCCTTAGGGCTGCTGTTATGGTCCTTGGTCGAGGAGCTGCCAACACTCGAAGAGTGCACACGGCCTACTCCAGGCTGGGGGTCAAACACATGCGAGTGGTATGGGCAGCTGGTCGACCTCTGCCTCCGGAATCAGCCACAAGAACGGCCCTCGGCGCACTACGTTTATGAGACGCTGGTTGCCCATGGTGAAAGTGAATGGTATGCGCCATAGGCTATTCAATAATTTCCAGGCACCTCTGGTGTTCTTGAGCCCGGAGGCTTTGGAACGGTACATGAACCAGGTACGCCCGCATCCATACTCTTGCGCTTTGCTTCATCTAGAACGGGAGCCAGGCCCGCAACTGCATTCCTCGTAACGGCCCTCCCGCTCCTGTCAGCTTCGCCGGCGAACCGCTCGTATTTGTACAATCTGACATGCACCAGAGCAACTTCCCCGATGACACGCACGGCAACATATGCTTGATCGACTTCGAGGACGTCGCGCTCGTACCGCTCTCCTTCGCCGAGTACATCATCAGCTGCTCCCGAGGAGACCGGGTGTCGTCGGCGCGGTCGCACAGCATTTGAATCGGCCATTGGATTCGCCGAACCTGTCTCGTTAGGGCGGATTGAGGGGACGCTCCAGGTGATAGGTGATCCGACTCTTGGTTTGTCCGCGTAATGTCTTTCGTATTGGAAGTTTGTTGGGTTGTTTTTGTTTAGGTCTCGACGAGGATGGCTTACCGAAACTGATCACGAAGAAACGCACTACCTGTACACCACTGTCGTTGTCGAGGTCAATTGAATGAAACCCAAGAGAACCCGAAAGCAAAGACTTTTATGTGCATAATCTGACCAACTTGGCTTCCAAGTCGCGACTCGCCGGCCCATCGAAAGCACAGATCCCGGAAAACCTTTGAAGAAAGATTTCGAGTCAAAGCTGCCGCCCGGAATACGAGAGCTCTTACACAGACGAGCTGAAGCTCCAGTTAAGTTGTAGGGCTGGAAAAATCCGAGTCGACTGACCAGCACTGTCGGTGCTACATGTAGACGAAAGATACAGATTTATCCTCCAACCATAAATATATTGACTTTATAGAACCGTAATACGAAGCTGGAACTTTCAAGCTGGATAGCTAATCGGATACATCCGTGTTACGGAGTGAATGGATATATACATGCAGTGAGCCGTTGTGAATTAGTCTCTTGCACTGACTTCCCACTCGCAACCTCGTTCTGAATGATTGTGAGCTCATCAGTAAATATATCGGCAGTCACTCCGATATGCAATGGAAGCCGTTTGAAATGACTCCAAAGAGGTGGGCAGACGCAACCACCCAGTACAATGCGAATCTGCAGTCGATATTGGGTCATTTTCACCCGAAGAAGCATCCCCGTGCACTTGGCAACATGCTGGCCGATGTTATTCGCGAAATCAAGCGAAAGGATCTTCCTCCCGGAAGACGATGTGTTCTTGAAGCTCTCGGGTGGTTGTCGAGGAATCCACCGGAGCCGTATTGTTCAAATTGTTCAGCGCATTTGATATCACGCATATCCATGAAGATAGAGAATTCCAGCCCTCGCTCAATCGTCAGCGCACAAGGATCACCTGTTGCTCCCTCGAAAAGCCACTGGGATCGCGTAAGTGTTGGCGATCCCAAGCCAGATGAGGGTAGAGGGAGTGGAGTGTGCCGGCTCGTCAAACTACATCAAATAGGAGGATTCATTTGAGGATCATCTTTTAACTAATGGCGAATCATAGAACAGCAAGTGCGACGGGCCTGAATTAAGATTGCATTTCTTCAGATTCAGTCAACGAAGTAAAGCCAATCGCCGGCTATACATAGAAAAAAAAAACATGGATATCTGCAGAAAAGGACTACGACTCCAAAAAGCATGTCGACATTAGAAAGAGTTGAAGGACAAGTCGTTGGGTATAAATGGAACACCAATGACTGCAGCTTCGACCCTCACTCCTTCTTCACCCTCGGACCCATCCCAACACCGAGACAGAACGCAATCCGAATCACAGTCACGCCCGCCGTGGGGACGATGTTCATCCATTCTTCCTTTCTCCACGCAGCAGGATGGGCACGCGACTCGCCTCGCAACAGGCGCGCAAGGCCGCCAAGGATAACAATATCCACCAGGAGGATGCTGAAGATCAAGATGCGCCATATCCCGATGTCGGCGGGCCTCGCGCGCAAGAGCACAACTTGGATGAAGATCAGGGCAAAGAAGAAGCCTGAGAGGGTGTCGAGGAGCATAATGGTCTCGGGGGCGGGCGGGGAGACGGCGTGGGGAGTGTAGCCGTTAAGTACAGTTCCCGGAACCAAGAGGGCGCCTAGTGCGCCGAAAACGCTCAGAATCGGGTCGACAATCGTGAACCATATACGGTAAAAGGAGGGGATTTGAGACGCCATCGTTTTTAACCTGGATCGAGCATCGTTAACTTTGAAATAGACAGTGGACTCTGCCATTCGACGTACGTAGGCTTTGGGAGGAGTTGAGAGAGGCAGGCAAGACGCGGAGAGGGTACGAAACACTCCCATACATGTTTCAAGGAGTTGATGCGTTGTTGATGCGTTGATGCATTTGGCTCATCTAAAAGTTCGAGAGGATGGAAAAAAAATTAACACAAACGGAGAAGAACAAAAAAAGGGCGAAAAGCTTGCTCAGTATGGTGTCCCTTGATATCGGATCGTGTCCCAAAGTTGCTGTCATAAGGCTAATTAATCGACTGAACCAAGCTACCCCAGTAACCCCACAGAAACAAAGGACCAAAAAAAATCCAACTTTCGTTCTCCCAAGCCGATGTGTATTACTCAGGCGCGCAGATAGCCCTTATCTGATAGTAAGTGCATGTACCTTCCGTCTCTGACTGCTTTGCTCAAACGACCAAAATGGGGACCGGCCATCACAGCGAGTAATTGTCCTCAAGCTGAGCGCTACTTCAATGGGTACGGGAGAGTCGGTGTTTCGAATCCACCTCGGAACGTAATTTAACTTTGCTGACATGCGTTTTTTCTTTGCGCCCCAGCTCTTGGTCTTCTCCCATCGTACTACTTTTTTCTCAAGACGACTCGGAGGATGGATCATTAAAAGTTTCAAACACCATCCATCCAACCACGCTGCATTCGACGCCACAAACTGCAGTTGCTTCACGGACTCGGACTGGATCCGAAGGAAAATGGGGCAGTCGGCGTGTTGGTACTGTTGTTTTGTTCAAGTAGATCATCAATTCGGTTTGTTGCTCAGACAAAGACGACAACCGGTTACGCTACCGAAGGCGACGGAAGTTACCAGTCCCGGCAGGCTCGTTCCGCGGCATCTTCGACCGTCTATTCTGACACCCAATAAACGTACCAAGTCCTTGTGGAGTAAGTGAGGCAACTCACTCCCCGCCTATTGTCTTTCATGGAAGCGATTTAAGCACGGGAGAGCCGGTGGTTCTAACCCACTCGGGGACATGAAACGTTAGGCCGTCGCTTTTTTTGACCAAGTTTTTTCTCGAACACTCGACCCCGACCCGCAACGTTGAAAAGTTGGAACCCGATCGCCCCCAACCCAAGTTATTATAGCAGCCACCGGCCCGTCAACTAGAACTCTGTCCCGAACCTGAAGCTTTCACATACCGGATCGCAATGTCTTCGGGACCTGAATCGCTCAATTTGTCTCTTGCCGTTATTCTAATACTCATCCTCATCGACATATTTCGCTTCACAGTATTCCACAGCAAGCCAGTCGCGTACATCTAGGCCCTATGCAATAAGAATTCAAAGTCCCTGTGGAGCAAGGCAGCTCACTTCCCACCTATTATACTCGTAGGTATCTGCTTTAAGTGCGGGAGAGCCGGTGGTTCGAGTCCACCCGGGGACATGCGGGTGAGAACTGGATTTTTTTTCGAACATTGTACATATGTACCGTCTGATCTGTATTTGGTTCTCGACAGAGGATCTGGGGTCACGGAATCCTCTTGCATTGATTTGATACATGCGTACCATTGGAATTTCCTCCGCATAAATTGGGTGCACTCTACCGGACACGCGCTGTAACCAAGTCCCATGCAAAAAGCCAAGTCAACTCACTCCCGAATCTTGGGTTGGGGCTCGAGGCTGTGATTTGAGGCTTGTGGTTCGAACCCACTCGGGGACATTCTCGCTGTCTCGAAGTTTTTTCCGTAGGATAAATCCGCATATTTCGGAGTCCTGGCCAACAGAAAGAACGAGGAGCCTCTGAGTCGAGCGGCTGATCGTCATATCGAGTTCAAATGATCGGTGTACATGGGTAGTAGTCAAAGCTATAATGTTCAAATTTTGTTCAATTTCTCTGTGGTGCTCGAGCTTCGGCCTGGCACACAATTGGAAAACCCACACCTCTTCTGGTAGCTTAGTGTGTTGCTGGGCTTGGCGCGATAATTTGCACCACAGATTCACAAACAGTACGTTAGTACTTTTTGTGCTCTAGATGTGCAAGAATGCCGTCAAAAGCGTGACGAGATTTGAAATCAAGCTGACGTGGTATCAAAGCCCGTGGTCAGAGGAATTACGAGCCGCCGCGAGGAGTCGACCGAAGGTCGACGACGAGTGGCGTCTTCCTGGACCACTCTTTGTAATTTACAAAATGTGACCATGAACTCTTCCACTGTTTGTGCCCCGCCGCTTGCCGGCCTCTTACCATCATCAGAAAACTGAGGGAGGGAGCCACTGGCACGTGACCCGTTGAACCGACATCAAAATCAATTCCCACGGTTCGGTTATTAGGCGAGTTAGGGAATTCCTAGAATTGTAAGAGTTCCTGCTACCGTGGCTAATATTTTGACACAGAAAAAAACCCTGTCAATGGCCGTACACCCAGAAATGCAACAGCAAAATGCGGCAGTCACGGTGTTGCCGAGGTTTTTTGTCTATCTCGACCAGAGACCCGAGCTACACTGCGCACAGAACCATTTATGTAAACCAGTGGTGGACAAAACAAGAGGGCGTAACTATCTAGGAGCCTTGTGCGTACACGAGATACAACACCCAGGCAGTGATCACGAGCGAAAACATCACCACAAGCCCCAGAACCGTCCACAACCTCACCGGTCGCTTCAAAGGGAACTGCCGTGTGGTATCTCCTTCCGCATCCTGACGCTGAACGTCTCGCAGTTTCTCTGCCTCGGACATGCGCAGGACACTGCCGAAATACCGCAAGTCAAGAACGTGGTAGAGCATCCCGTAAATGACGTCGACGGCCTTGAGTGCAATGAGAAAGTACAGAACATTGTCGTATCTAGATCAAATATTTCGAAAGTCATTCGAAGATAAGAGCGAGCGAGCAGAGAGCGGAACATACGTGTGGGTCCCGGTTGGAGTCTTGTCCTGGATGGCGCCCGTTGACACGTCCATGATGACAGCCGCTGCGCTGTTGAACGCTAAAATTTCAACCCAGGGTCAATGCTGGTAGAAAATATTCGGACGAATTCCTACCCTTCCACACCCCAAACGCCTGGATAAACATAAATCAGAATCTCAAAATAGCTGAAGCATAAATGCCCCACCGTGCCAAGATATGCTTGGGATGGAGCTACAAGTGGGATCGCTGCGATGAAGGGGATTGCATTGAAGCTAAGCGCGACAGATGCCAGGATAGCTCTAAATCAAGGCATGAGTACCCCTTTTCTTCAGGAGGATATAAAAAAACCGTACGGGACCATTGGATGGACATCGCTGAAGCCAATCAATGCATAAACGAGGATCCACAGTGCAGCGGTCGCAGACACATAATACATCCTTCTTCCGTAGCGGTCGAACAAAGCGCCGACCATCCTTGGGAAGTTTAATCAGTTATTAGCAATATCTCTGGGAACTAAAACGACATACGGGGTGACGAATATGGGAATGACTTGGCGTTGTGAGCTAAATATAATGGAATAACGAAACCGCAAGCTCACTTTGACTGATTGAAGACGTATATCCTGCGACCAATCGACTGGAGCCTCGAGTCTGAGTGATCAAGTCCGCTTGAATACTGGAATACGCGCTGACATCGCCCGATTGCAACAACTAACAAGATATTCTCAGAGTTCAGATTCATACTCCGTGAATTTGGACCTACTTGGGAAATTGTGATGATCCAAAAAGCAGCCGGAATTGCGAGTATGGCGGCAAACCAGGCTTCTCGGGTGGCTCCTTGATTAGCGTCGGTCTTGCGCTTGGCTGCCTCCCTTCCACTGACGAGCCTCGATGCTTTTGGAAGTCTGCTTTCGAAGAAAATATACGCCACATTTATCGCCAGCGTAGCTGCCGCCATGATGCAGGGAATCTGCTCAAGTGATAAGAAATTGGGACTGAAGTTGAAATGGTACTCGCCCAAATACTCCATCCCCACCACCCGGTTCCTTCCGCAATCGGAATGGATGTCGCTTTTGAGATGGCTGGGAAAGAGAGCGATATTTAATTGAAAGCCATCTGCAAATTTGAACTTACTATTGATGACGCGACCGAATGCGATGTCTACGCCATACACAAAACCCAAATGGTTTCCGTAAAACCAGTGGGTATACAGTTTTGATTGACAACTCTCAATAGTATCTGGAAATTTTGTGAGACGCGTCGGTAAGGAATCCAGAGAAGGCAAAGTCTTACTCGAACCAAGGCCCAGGATCACGTTCCCTGCGACCAATGCCCTGTAGCTGGATCGACTTGCTCCGATGCCACTGGCTAGAGTTCCTAAGAACACACAAACTGGAAAAAAAAATTAACAGAGCGATGCGGTAGTCACAATCACCGACCTGACGACAACATCGAGCCCCATTCAGGACCGAACCAGTCAATCGCGATGCCGCCTATTACCGGTAAGACGGTATTGACGAGGGAGTTCGCCGACGCTATCTGTCGACGCGTGAGTCCGTTTTCTCGCATTCGCTTGGTAAACTCACCACGCCATACTGAGCGTTGTTTATCTTGAGCTCTGCTTTAAGGGTCGACTTCAGCGGTGAAAGAGCAGCCGTGGCCCAATTTGATCCAACTAAAGAGTGGGACGGAGTCATTGAATGGCGATTAGGACGGCAGACAGGCATGGCTCACTGGTGAACATCAAGACACATAGCAAAGCAGGACCCTTGACGCGCCACGGATAATTGACAATTTCGAGAGAAGAAGTCTCAGTGGCCGCATCGAGCTCGACCTCCTGCTTCTCATCCTCGACTGGCTCTTTGCTGTCCATGAGAGAGGCCGGAGACCTGGGACGGGCGAAAGAAGACATGATGTTCCAGTGACAGATGATTGGCAGGGGGTGTGGCTTTATCTGATATGGAAAGGGGCCTAGATCTAGATAGGCGTTATCTGATATCGATATCGTGCCACGCGTTTCGTTGGACTCGGAGGGTTGGGCTCGATGGTGCCTAGAAAAGCGCGCGGATAAGTTGATAAGCCCGGAAACAGTGCCAACGAACGGTGGATGAAAATTTGGAGATACTTTTGGAAAACAAGACGGGCTCCGAGTAAAATGGTGTGAACTCTCGTGTTTGCGTCCATTGTCAATTTCTCTCGGCCGAAAAACCTACAGTCATCTTGAGACCGTGATGGACATGATACCGCCGGAGAATTTCGGAGAACCGATAGCGTCGGAAATGATCAAGGCTGAACGTTGAACCGTAGCCGATGGAAATCCGCAGAGCAAGTACTAGTGGAACTGGGGAAGAAAGCGGAAGCCAGTGATGCAAGGACTCGGCCTGCCGGTGCTGAGGGATAATGCGCTCGGCTCTTTCCGTCTGTTGGTCGGCATGTGTCCACCAATACGAACTTTATCGCATCGGTACATAAATGTTCAGGATCAATATTCTCGCGCAGTCTGTAGTGCAGACTTACATATGTAGCCAACCTATGGAATGCATAAAATCCAAGCAATCGGGGCAACGACTTCAACCAATTCAATTTTTCAACTTGATCTTGTCTTTGTCGTTGTAGTTTTCAAAAGAATTGCTGCGGTCTTCATTGAAAGTAAGAATCACAATTGATTTTGATATAAATATAAGGAAAAAGATATGCGAAAGCTAGATGACGTTGCAATTTTCTTGGAAGGAGAAGCACATTTACGAGCGCCTCCCCTGATTGTTGGCAGCTTCAGCCGCAAGCGCCTGACCATGCTGCTCCGACACCACAACCAACGCGTACCGTGCCACCTGCCACGCAAGATCGAGGGCCTGCCACAACAGCGGCTCGTACATCCCAAGCTCGCACATTGTCTGCCACACGCCCTGCAAGAGGCGGATGCGCTCCCACATCGGATAGGCCCCACCCGGCGTGGAGATGATCAAATGCTCCGCGAGGCTGCGCGTCTGCGGCGCAGAGTTGGCCGTGCCCGTGAGGCGCAGGGATTCGTGCCCGGGGGTGCGGTGGTTCGGCCGGAATTGCTGCAGGAACGTCGGGGGGAAGGGGAGGATGGAATCCATGAACGTGTCGATGCGCCGCCCGTACATGTACAGGCGCAGGATGACAAACGCGGGCAGGGAGTATACCGTCAGGCGGTAGGCGGCAAGATTCAGGAAGCGCGGGTCTGAGGACTGGGGGACTGGGGCAGGGAGATCCACGTTTGTGCAATTAGCGCCGATTACGGCGCCGTGGACGGTGACAAGGGCGACCGGCGCGTCGATGGGAGTCGGCCGGCTGGATGCCGGGGGTGGGGATACCGCAAGGACATGCGAAGGGTATATGGGTGGGGGACCGGAGGCTCTGGGGTCGCGGCCCACGGGAATGCTGAACGTCACGGGGAGCTGGTTCCGCTGAACTGTTTGGGGGACCTGGACGGCGCTCAGGCCGTCAAGGAATCGTCTGGAGGAAGTAAACAACTCGCGGCGAACGACGCGCCCAGGCAGGGGGCTGAGCTCCGGTGCAAATACTGCAAGCAAACGACGCGATACATCGTCCGTACCGCTCTCCACTGCTCGTGGAAGGATCATCGGGACATTTTCAGTGGAAGGAATAGCAGTAATGGGGTAATTCATGCCATAACCATCTTGGGCTGGTTGGGGAATGTAGGACATAGCGCTGGCTGTTGGTTTCGTTGCAGAGATATCGTGCTGCGGCCATTTATATAGGAGCTGCGAAACTAGAAAAGGAAAGCAAACGCTTTGGTGGCTTTGGTGGCTTTGGTGCGTCACCATTGTCTTCGTCGGGTAAATGGCCGCGAAGATGGAAACCTGGTGATATTGGAAAGGAAATCAAACGCTTTGGTGGCTTTTGTGGCCGCCATTGTCATCCTCGGTAAAAATTGAGCTTGAGGAGTAAACAAAGACGGACCGCCCATAGTGCGCCTAGGAAAGAGCAGTGGGCCAGTGGCACGTCAATTTGAGCCTTCAGTTCTGATTCGTGTGTAGAACGTGAGCCACGAGTAGATTGCAGTCGGTAGAAGGGGACAAAGCGGGACTGGCAAAGCGACACAAAGCGTTTTGCGAAGATCGGGCCGGGCGAATCACACAATCATCGCGCTGATGGCATCATTCTAAATCAAGCTGCCTGTTCTGCCCCGGGCTCTTCACCGTCTGTAGTACTACCGTATACGGTACGGTCCAAATACGGCGAGTACGGGCCGATTTTTTGGTGTATGCTACGGTACGGGCCCGATACGGCCGTATGCGGCCATACTTGGGCCATACGGTTCGATATGGTGTCTGACGGGGTAGGCACCACTAATAATCAAATTGGGGTGGTAAAGGCGAGTAAAAACTGACTTAACTTCCTTCTGAATGCTTGGGTACTTTTCTTGCAGGGCAATTGGACCTCCGGCACCTCCTTCAGCAACGAGCACAGATCCTCGGCTGTTCCCGGCTGTTCCCGGTCTTATGCCGAAGCTGTTGAGCTTGTTGTTGCCCGCCTGGTGCCCACCTCGGATCTTCAAATCACTCCAAATCTCTGGCGACCCTTGTCGCTGATTTCGGCTCACCTTCAACTTCCAAATATTCCATCCAACTGCAACATCGGGTTTGAGCGGTTGAAAACGGCCGTATTACGCCGTATACGGTGTTACGGTACGGCTGTACGGCGTCCAATTCCGCTCTACGGTAGGGTAAAATACCGTACCGTCCGTCCGTATCACCGTATCGTACGGATACGGTGAAGAGCCTTATTTCTGCCGGCTGTCCGGTTGTGGACGCAAGTCACGCAACGCGGTTCGGGCTCAGACGCGGACTCCGAGGTGAGTCGAGTCGGAGTTCAGTGTCGAGCGTTTAGGCTACGAGCGATCCGGAAAAATCAAACCCGATTCAAACAGTAAGCGAGACGCGCTTGTCTGAAAAATTTTGGTGGTGAAACAGAGGAAAACATGAAAAGAACAGGGAATAAATAAAGGGCCTGTCCCCGGGTGGATTCGAACCACCGGCTCTCGCTTGTTTTTTTTTTTGCGCTTTCTGGGGCCAATGAAAGCTTAAGGGAGACAATTCGACCGTACTCCACAGGGACTTGTTCAGTGGGGTATGTGTGCTGCTGGACTGGTTGGAAGAAAGTAGAACATTTGAACGCAGGTGAAATGAAATTCATATGGAATTTTATTTGTCTCCAGGTGTCTTACTTTGCTCGACGTCGTGCGCGCTCGAAAATCCAAAATCAAAGCCGGAGAGAAAAAAAGAAAGAGAACAAGGAAGAGCAGAAAAGCTAGCCTGTGGAGAGCGAACAAAAACAGTCAGCCTGTACAGCGAACATCCCTGGGTGGGTTTGAACCACCAACTCTCCCGCGCTCGCCTAATTTTCTGCAGGGCAGGGAGCGAGTTAAATTTGCTCCACATGGTCTTTGTACACTGGGTAGTAGCTTGAATATATACTCGTACTCCACTTGTTTATTTCATTCGTACGACATTCATTTGGGCGCTGGGAGAGGAAATCAGAGAAATAAAAAATTGCTGCGGTTGTGAAGCCGTAACTTCTACGTCTGACTTTCGTGATCGAGAGTGTTGAAGTGTTGAAAAAAGACATGGTGGCAGACTCTCATTGCCCTGGATGGTTTGAACCTTATGTAAAGCCTCTAGTCCCGCTCTTTTCTCTTGAAGTTTCGATTTTTCTCGCCCGAAACTTCCAAACATTCAACACCATTGATCGCTCCGGAAACTCATTTATTTCATACCTCCTCGCGAATAAATCATTCGGTATGGTAGCTCTCTGTCAGTTCAACTGTACAATCACTCCCCCAAACTCAAAACTCAAGTCACCCTCTGGTACAGTCGGTAGAATCGTTTTAGATCCAGAAGTCATCAAGAAGTCATTTTCGGAACAAGAACGAAAAAGATTACGACCAAACCATGTCCTTGGGCGGATTTGAACCACCAGCTCTCTCGTAAGATTTCATACAAAGCACAGAAGCCGGGGGAGTGAGTTGTTTGCTCCACAGGAACTGATAAGTCTATCGATGCTTCGAATATACTCAACAGCTCCAACTTCAAGACGTGTCAATTGTGAAACTTCGAGATTGAACACCATGTGGAGGGCGAAGAAAAGGTAAATAGACGTGCCGTGGATACTAATTGAATGTAATTCATCAACGTACATACGGCATCCATCATGTCTGCGGGAGAGTTGAGACAATCCCGATCAGCTGAAGCAAAGGGTAAGTAATCATCCCATCAACCCCTGTCTTGGCCCGAAACACGGCAGAACACGGCCGGGAGAACGACAGTCATCTGCCGTAACCGATTTTGACTCGCACCCGGACTCGGCGCAGATCTGTTTTGCTTCGCATTGTCCTCCATGGGGCTTTCAACTGTTGTGATTATGCCGGTTCTGTGTGGCGCAGCAGTGGGTTTTCCGGGTACTGTAGGATATTGTATCCAGGTCATGGCTGATCATCGATTCAGCAGATCCAGGCCCCATCATATTCAGGTTGCGTTTGTGGGCGCGCGTGTAACCTTGAGGGACGCGGCGACGCCTAATTTTTCTTTCGTGTTTCCTTCTCACAAAGATACCTCCACAGCGCAGTTTCCTTTGCGGGGTTGTGACTCAATTGAGGCTATAAGCAGTGCTGCCCTAAATATGGATTACAACAAGTAGACGCGCCGTTCACCCACGACATCTCTTTGTTTGCCCATGCCCCTCATGTCTTGCGTCGCGCCTCAATCGACGGAAGTATCCACACGCCCCGTAGCCTCGGTGTCGACGCCCACTCTCGAGCTTCCCCGAACCCTGGAACGACCACCATACTCCCCCTCTTCGGACTCGAACGCGCATCTAGCCCTCGCTGCGGCCGACCCCGCTAACGCCCACCTCCCCCTACCATTCATCCAGGACCAGCTCGCGTGTCACAGCGCGCAGATGCTCGCCGGGCTGCGCGCCTTGCCCATCCCCCGCACGATCCCGGGCCCGCTTGACGACGACACGCCCGACACCATCGAAACCACGGTACCCAACGACGACTCCAGCGTCATCTACCCCACGCACATCCTCGTGGCCTCGGTGTCCGTTCCGCCCGCGTCTGAGGGCCCCGCACCAGACATGGACGCGCCCTTGCCTCTCGTTTTAGTCTCGATTCACGGGCTGGTCCTCGCAGTACACTGCGCTGCGGCGGTGCACATCCTCCTGCTCGCGCCCCGCGCAGACTCGGGACCCGGACCCGGACCCGGACTCCAACTCTAACTCCACCTCGGACTCGCGGACCCTCCCCCCATCCCCGGACGAGCCCACAGCCGATACCAAGTCGGGCGACAACGATACAGACACAGACACCCACACACTGACCCTGACTCTCCCCATTTGCCCCGTCCCCTCCGTTCTCCCCTCACTCGAGGCGCTCCTCGCCCTGCGGACGTGGATGTACACCAAATCCCTCTCCGCGTTGTTTGCGGCGTTCTTCCCGGGGCTCCCCCTGGACGACTCGGAAAGGCCGACACTCACGTTGAAGGATGCGTCGTCCGAATTGATCGCGCATCTCTCGGCTCAGCTCCTCTCCTCCTCACCCAACTCTGACCCAGCGTCGCCCTCCCACCTCCTCCACTCCGCCGCTCGCGTCCGCGACATTTGGCTCACGGCGCGCGCGCTCGAGGTGTACCGTACGGCCGAGGTGTGGGATGCGCTGGACCTGGCGTGGGAGGTGGTATTGCTTGCGCTCAGCACCTGGGCAGAGAAGAATGCGATGTCCGAGAATGGGATTGGGAACGGAATTAGAGGGGTCCCAGCAGCCGGGGACGACATGTATGTTGTGCACTCGGACTCGGCTGGGTCGTGAATTGTATGTTCATTTCTTTTTGTGGCGAGCGAGTTTGGTCTTGTGCATTTGCATCGTGTATCTTAAGTTACGAGTTACGAGTCGGTTCATGTCAATATGTAGCCTTATCCCTTATACCCTCGTTTTGCTCCCCAAGGTATCTTCACCATGTAGCGCAAGTAGTTAAGACTCTTGTCAGTTTCAATTACCATTCGGGGGTCCAGCGCCAGTCTCCGTCGTTCGTCGGCGAGCTGCGCTCCATGAGTGGTGCCGACGAACAATGGAATTCATCCGGATGACTACGACTCGGAGTCTCGGATACAGCATACAGCAGGATATAGCATCTCAACTGCTCGGTACATATGGGGTACCGAATGATGAACTTGACGCATAGGGGCACCACAAGGCCGAGACGAGCTCATGCTCGCACGAGACGACTTCCATTTGTTTCAGCGACTCGGAGTCTGAGAAGGTACACCGCGGTGAAAGCTCTGAGCAGAGACTCGGAGCAGAGTCAGAATTTGATTTATGGATGCAGATATCGCGAGAACAATTAGATTCCGGAGTTGGTTCCGCGGAACAGAACAGGAATGTATTTTGGGTCCGCCGCGGGAACATGTGCGTGTCGCGATCAATGGAGGTAAACGCGGTGATGGTTCAAATGATAGGGGCAATGTATTTGCGTGTGCAGTGAAATAGAGTCTCGACTTAGACTAGGAGCCTGGCCGGTGGAGATAGGAAACAAGTCAAAGACAATTGGATCCATGGAAGGGTTATCCCGAAAGATGGATGATAGATGCTGAGGTGTGGGTGTAGTCAGAGCTGTTGAGTGCGGTGTAGTCGACATAGAATCGGAGATACAGTTGATTACAACAGCTTCATTCATTCGCCACGGTGGTCTAAGTATCTGTTCCGGTGCCGGTGTGAATAAGAGGCTTGGAGGTTAGCGTTGGAATCCGAGTTGTTCCGAAAGATATATTCGAAAGCCTGAAAGCGTCGAGGCAACAATAGTTCTCTTTGAACTTGAGAGGGCTAGCAGAAGTTGTCAAGATCTACCTACTTCAATTGTCCTCAAGCTGCAACGGTCCCGTCCCGTCGCGGCGTTCGACGCCGTCTGAGAACTCTCCCGCCTTTAAATTTCGTCGCCTCGTATTGGCCGCCGCAGCCGCAGGACAGACATCTGTCTCACAGCTATGACTCGCCCTAGATAATCTAGGGATATGATGCACAAGCATGTGGCGCGCGCAGCAAGAATGCAGACATCTAGGCGCCCGCCGCCCTTTCTTTCAGCCCCATCCCGCTGCTGTGGTTCCTGCGGCTATTCTTACGGAGAAGGCTGGGGAAGGCTGGCCGCGGCCTATGGGGCACGCAGTGACTCGCTCGTATCGTCTATTATCATCATCCTAAAGTACCTTCCCTCTCGAGACCCCTCGGGAGCTCAAGAAGCAACAAGCAAGAAGTATGTAGGTTCCTCCCGCAAAACGATCGCGGACCCACAGCAGCATCGCCTCCCCCTTTCCTTCATTCTCTTTTATTCTATCCCACGCGAGACGAGGCGAGGCGATCCCACTGTTCTCTGGCGCCTCCCCGTTTCGAGAGTTTCCCGAATCCTTAGTTCCGGTTATCCACGTCTAGATCTCGGAGCGAGCCGGGGACGCACAGACCATGGTATCAAGCATCGCCTCTGCGGCTAGTGCAAGTATACCATCCTATCACACACGATCCTATTGTCCTCTGCCGCTGGCGCCTCGCTGGCTTCAGTTCTGGTGCCCCACCGTCGAACAACGTCACCGCACATTCTCCCGGGGAGAGGCACGCAAATCAAGAGGAGGAATGGATGGGGAACCTACAACAGCATCAATGCCAGGGCCTTTCGGCGCCTCGGAGGCTTGCTTAGCTTCTTTGGTTCCAGGTTGAGCCCGCGCACCAGCGTCAGTTTTATTTTTCAAGCGCATTGTTCTTGTTGCTCTCGGTCTCGGGGTCCTCCTTTCTTAGTGGCTCTGTCGTGATATTCGTGATTTGATGCTTCTCCCGCGACACGATGGGGGACCCACAATATCAAAGGAGTGTCATGATTAATTCACTGCAGCGCAAGTAGAGTATCCAGAAGTCGAAACCGAGATTGAGCAGTTCTAATATCAAGTGAATGCCAGTGACGGTCAGAAACCTCGATGACCATTGGGTGCTGCGGTGCAAACGTAACTCGAAGGATTTGAGTCAGAGCTGTGATTCATGTGAAGTGTGATATATCATGGACTCGGAAAGTGTCCTGCAGCGGCAGTGCATAATTGAATACATACAGCGTACAGCTTGTTACCTGAGCGGTCACCTTCTACTTACCCTTGGAGGCTTGGTCGGTGGTCCACTTGGAGCCTGGGCTCAGGCCTAAGGTCGAGGAGCTTGGAGGAGCTGCGAGTCGGCGAGTAGGCGGCAACCCGCAACTATACAATATGGTAATATATTCTTCTGGGTTGTGTCTCGCACGATTGTGCGGAAAGGCGGAAGAAATGCGTGTTGGCTCAGGAGAAGGCGACGCATTTGGTGCTGTTGGTTGATCGAATGATCGCATTACGGCAGAACCCGCCGAAACGATCTTTGATTCTGTACCACTGCGCAGCTTTTCGCCGTAGTCTGCTCTGCGGTCTGTGCCCACATCATGCATTTCCTTCTCTCAACCGTAGTGTTGCAGACTGCAATTCTCTGCACCGCCGTATCCAATTTCGGGCAGCGCCCATTCTCTGACGATTCGCGCGCGAAGATACTGAATACTAGGGTTAATGCGGCCATCAGCTCAATTTTGAAGGAGTTCAAGACTCCTGGAGGGGTGGGAGTTGCCGTAGTCCAGAAAAGTCAAGACTCTGGCTGGAGAATCGAAACCAGAGGTTATGGTCTCGCCAAAGTCGACGGCACCATGGTAACAGACGATACTCTGTTTGCTATCGGGTCCAATTCGAAGGTAGGCATTTTCCCACTACTTTCAGCCAATTCCTCGTTGATCTACGGAACAGCTGTTCGATGTTCTGGCCACTGGGCTCCTGATTTCCAACGAAACCCTGTCGCCTCGAATCTCTTGGAACACCAAAATCGCTTCCGTCATGCCGGAATGGGGATTGATGGACCCCGTAGCGTCATCTGAGACCACTATACAGGACGCCATGAGCCATCGCACAGGTCTACCTCGGCATGACTTCATCCTTCATGCCGACGTGGGCACAGTATCGGAAACAGTCAGCTTTTCACTTTTAGTTATCATGGACTTGTTTCCGATTTACCCTACTCTAGATTGGACGTCTACGCTATCTAAAACCCTCGACCGGATTTCGCGAACTGTGGCAGTACAACAACTTCATGTACACCGTGCTTTCGTATTTTCCGCCATTGCTCACCGGAATCCCATTCGAAACATATGTGAACGACTTTATTCTCCAGCCACTGGGGATGAACTCGACCACGTATTTCTCCAAAACTGCTGCCGACAGCGGGAATCTCGCGGACGGTATGGCCCGAGATGGTGTCAACCAGACTGAGGATGTCTTTGGCTTGGGTCGAGTTCGGGCGTATCCGTTTTGGAGTCCGAACGAAGGGAATCCTGGAAGCGGTGCTTAGTTGCGATTCGGTATCCCTTTGAATCGATTGATTAACCTGTTTCTTTCAAGTAATCTCTGGTCCTGGCGGTTTAATATCGAATGCCAAAAATATGGTTCGTGGACCGTTCATGCATGCTTCATTTGTGTTTACCGAAATGGATCAGGCAATTTGGCTCCAGACGCTTTTGAGTGAAGGTCGAAACCCTGTCGACGGTGAGATAGTTATCCCGGAGGATGTTATCCGTCGAGTTGCTGCCGGAGTCACTGTCGCTGATCCTGCCGCGTAAAAATATTTGCTATAGATATTCCATGACTGACCACCTGCTTCAGGCAATTCCCTGAACTCTCACCCGTCGTGTATGGCGGAGGTCAAATGCGCGGTACATATCGTGGTTTCGGTACGTACTGGATTGATAACCAATCGACTTACTGAAATCAGATTCGTCTAGAATTCATCGAGGCGAGTGTTTACTTGTGCTATGTAAGTGGAGAAGCTCACAAGCCTTGAATAGCATGGAGGAACCGTTCCAGGTATGGGCCGTTCATTCCACCCACGGACAAAAGAGCTGAGCCCTTGCTGACCAGGGTTCAAATCTCAAATTACCCGTATTCCGAATCAAAACTTCGGGGTTGCCGGCAAGTTCACTGTCGTGGCGTTCATGAAGAAGGCTGAGATACTTAGCAGTTCTCTCCAACGACGAGTCCTTCGGTTTCCAAATAGCTGAGGCCGTCAAATTTCGAATTATAGATGAAGTCCTTGATCTTGAAGCGATTGACTGGAGCGCAAGGTACGATATTGAGCCAATATTCGAAACGTTCACCAACGCATGGCATCGCAGGTTTAAATCTCTCATTACTGCGCAATTCAATGAGCGACCTATACCGACACCTCGATCGCCGAGCCCAACGTTGCCTTCGATCGCATTCAGCGCTCTGGCCGGCACTTACAGAGACCCGGGTTATGGAATACTGGAACTGTGTTTCATTTCACCTGAAAGCCTCATCGCATCTGCCTCAGAGTCGTGTCGTCAGCTCATCGAAGAGATTCCGACTACTCTTCCAGCCACCCTTGATCCTCACATCCCCACGTTATTAGCGAGATGGAACGGGTTCCGAATCACCCATGTGTACCTCGCTCACTTTGAACAAAACTTGTTCAATGTGACAACAGTGCTCAGTATTGTGTGTTTCCGATTATTCTGTCCGAATACCCGTCCTGACGCGATCTCATCAGCCCACTGGAAACTCTTCAGATAAACCGTACTGGGTGCAAAAAAAACAGTCACCCGAATTTCGTGGCCGAATTCTCTTTCGAGGGACCAATAGGGGTTGGGCTGCGAGGCCTCTGGGGTCCCGGAGAGGGGGTTGAAAGTCCCCGGGGTGAGTCTGTCGAGGATCGAGCGGAGGTTTGGTTCGCGAAAATTGATGACGACGAAAGATAGACTTGGACTTGTTTCGTCTAGCACTAACCTTTCTGTTGAGCCTCTTGGAGAAATGTAGGCGACCCAGGTTGCCCGAGCGGCCCACATGATTACTGGTATTGATCTGTCTGCCGCGCGTTGGCCAACTGAATTTCTGGGGCAAGTCCATTTCCAGCCAATGTTACAACGGCCAGAGCAATTTTTTTAGAACCAAGTCTACTAGAGTTCGTTCATTCAAACTAGCACTCGCAGAGTGACAAGCCGACCGGCCTTGATTTGGCGGCGCGTCCAAAGTGCATCACTGTCAGAACGTGTCGAGGCGCGTCGCGCCACTTCCGGAGATCGAACTAACATCAATGGCGATCACGATGACATCACCCAACGAACCCTTACTCCACCCTCCTCCCTCCACCTGCCATCGCCGCTCATCAACGCAGATCAACGTCTAGCTACACTTCTTCTGAAACTAAATGAACACTCTCAGGCTCTTCTCATCATACCTACCATGGACAAAGTTGTCGACGACGGATCAGCCAGTGTTATATCTTGGGCAAGAATCTCTTCCGTCAGAACGGAATGAGAAGTTACCAGTCGACTGCTTAGACTGTAACTCCCCCAGTATTACTAGCCTTGTCCCGGCAAAAAAAAATGCTTGGAACCTCTGAGCATGACGGGCATGCAGCTCGGTGGAATTTTGATCAACGACGTATGCATATGCAAGTTCCGCCGTTACCAAGGTGATGACTATGGGGTTGTATTGCATAAAGAAACTGCACTCCAAAACACTGCCCATATCTTCTAATTTCACCTTCACCATGTTCGCCCGTAATATCGCGACCCTCCTTTCAGCCTCTATTCTTCTTTCTCTCTCCGTCAACGCACAAGCTATCTGTCAATTATCACCGCTTACCTCCGAGCTTCGATTCACACGTTCTGCCTCCTAGCCCAAATCAAAGCGTCAAGCTTTAAACAGTCCTTGGTAACGGTGAGAACTCCCGCTGTACGAGTTGTAGTCTTTGACCAACCGACGAAAAGGACCTGGTAAATACCTGGCCGCGACTAGCCTCACAAACGGTGCTCCCGTCGTTATTGAAGAATGTGACTCTCAACACAACTTGCACCAGACTCATAGCTCACGCCACACTGTGCAAGTCATCCACGAGTCTGAGTGTGGGGTTGACACATCCCCACGAGGTAGCGGGGCGGCTCCGGGCCGGCCATTGATCAACCAATCACAGCGTGAATAATGGTTGTCCACCCACAAACAATTCGCTGTGTGTGCAATATCAGACAGAATAGGGTGAAAATAGGCCGAAATGAAGCCATGAGTTGCCCCATCAACATACTATCGAAATATGCGGGGTTATCCGAAGGTAAAACTGCCGTGCACGAACATCAACCAAGTTGAATATTCAAACTCGAAACAGATTCCCGCAAGTCGTCTTCAACACCCGATAAATTTATTCAACTGCTTGAAACTCAGGTGTTAAAACACTCCCAATATGTTTTACAGCATCAGATACACGCCATTCGAAGAGATTGAGGGTGAAATTCTGTCAAGGGGGAAACATCAAGATTCAATATATTGAAACAGTAGGATACCTCGACGGAGGTTTTTGGCTACTGAAGAAGAAGAAAGTGACTTACCTTCCCTTCCAGCGCCACCACCGCACGGTCCACACCCTGCTAACGCACTTCTTCCCCGCCGACCTTCGAACGAACATCCGGCTCGGTTTTCTTTTCGACTCCACCCCTTCAACCTCCTGCATCATGGCGCGACAGAACCTACTTTTATAACACCTTAGAACACGATAGATGTCACACAGAACCCCCCAAACAATCTGCTGCACGCTGCATCCAATAAACTGCTCACCCGCGGATATGCCCCCAGCGCAGGGGTTCCAGTTGGGTGCGGGGTGATGTGCTGAGGGCGTTGGTGAGGATGCTGGTGGTCGGAGTAGTTAGTGAATGTAGTCGTGAGAGAATGGCTGTGACGGCCGTTGAACGGCTCTATCGTTTTTGCCTTCAAAACGACCGTGGGAGCTAATGTTTTCAACAAGACGTCTCCCGTCTTCCAGTGGGTTTATATTCCGTATCATTTGTTTAGTTATTAACATTCAGTGTACCCACAACCCTCCTTCTGTGTAGTCTTCGGCACCTCCCGAACATGATTGCCGAGGTTCAACTTATTTCGGCCCTCATGCGCAAAGGGAGGATAAGTTTGTAAGTTTCTCATTTGAAGTTCTTGGAAATTTTTTTCCTCCATTAAGTGTCTTCTCCCCGAGGTTGTACCCGAAATTGAACTTACGAAGCGGGTGCAACCAAGGGAGTGCTGAATTAACATTTCTGTCGTCACAGGCCCGCAACGGCTGGAAATTTGATTTTTAATACTGACATATGGCTGTAACTCGACGGCCGTCAGATGAACAGCCGTGCCCGTTACGGGAACGGCACACAGCCCTATTCCGGTTTTGAGAGTGGCTGGTGCGAGAAACCCTTGGAATCCGAGGTCCCGAATAGAACACTGTTCAAGCGAGGGGTTTCCTTTGGAATCAGGGTGCCTCAGTAGAATAATCCTGAGAAATTCACCAAAGCTAATACACTATTCACGGTCTGTCGTCTCAATTCTGAGCCCGGTGAAATAAATTATCGTGAACAACCCTTAAATTGAACTGGAGGATTGATTGTCAAGCTGTTCTCGCATCGGCAAAATGATGTACGGCATTGGCACGGCAGGCCTGATCCGATAGGCAGCATGCTTGGTACCTCGTGGACGCCGTTGCAACATTGAAGCGGCACCTGCAGGGACAAGAAACACAATTCTGAAGATTGAATCAGAGCTGCGCAGCCTCCGCCCATTCATCATGTCGGGATATGGACGCTGACGCGACTCTCCCGGTGGCCAACCCGGTGTTGATATTTTCGATCCAAAGCTTCCGTTCGACGCCTTGCTATGGCCTCCTATCTCTGGTTTTTACCCCTTTAGGCCAGGGTCTTACTTAACTTCTACCAACCTGCTACGAGATATCGGGTGTCTGAATTATTATGGTACGACTTTGTTCTTGTATATCCACATCTGATTGGCGACCAGTCTCGCTGGAGAGGGTCTCCTATAAATTCTGAAGCCAATACCTCGAAAGACAACAGTTCCTTCCCAACCACTCGCTCTCTGCATCCATTCTCTTCAACTACCATGTGTCTCGGTGACAACAGCATGACGCTTTCTGTGTGATACCTCAATGCTCAGCTCTCAGCGATGTGGGAGAATGTGGTAGAGTGTGCCGGCCATGAGGGCCAGAAGACCACCGTCGATTTGCGGTCTCCCGACTACAACAATCACAAGTACGCTCGCAGCCTTGCCCAGTTCCATTTTGCTAGGACCACGCTTCCGAAGGGTTCCGTCCCCAAACAGAACTTGTTATTCAACGGCACCTTTGGCGAACCCCGTCTTGAGTTCATCTGCAATCACGAAGCTGCCCTCTACCTCAAGCTTCAGAACGGTCACTTCGATAAGGTGTACCCTACGAAGGCGAACACCATAAACTACAAACCTCAGGCTAGCGCGTATGTATTGTGTCACATTTTGAAATTTCGGGTGTTGACTTCCTAACAAACAGATCGGACAATGTTCGCTTCGAGGGCCTCGAGGTCGCATTCCGTCTCAAGTTCTCTGGCAGGAACTTGAGCAGTAAGGACTCGTGCATTGGCAACAGCTCAGGCCATCTCATCCAAATGATGATCTTGGACTTCTCCAGTAAGTAGTGGGCATTCGTATGTCGCAACACTTCGCTTACGCATCTTTGCAGGTGCAAAGATGGTCTTGTTCAAGCCTGACCTTCCCATCGGCACCGCGGACTCCCTTGAGTGGTACCTTAAGAAATACCTCGCTCTCCTCCAGAGCGCCGGCCACCACGTTCGCTTCGACCTCCCTGACTTTGACAACGACCAGTACAAGCCTCACATCAACTACTCGCTTGTGACCTGAGCCCTCGAACATGAGGAGCTGTGTGTGGATATTGCCGTGCATGGCGTCGGTGAGTTGAGCATCTACGAGTACCTCTGCGAGACGTGGCTCAATGTCATCTCGAAGGCGCAGGGGTTCTGTGGGGAGCCTCCGACGGACTTGCTCTCGAGCTGCCTCACAGAAATCAAGAGCACCTGGTTAGGCCATCTGGACAACCACTTCCACCTCAGGTTCAGCCCGCCCCATGTGAAAGCTCTCTGCAAGCACGAGGTCATTCTGTACATCACCGCCGCCGAAGTTCATTTCCACCACAGCAAGGATTTCAATTTGCACGTTGTTTCCCACCTCGAACACTAAAACAATATTGATTTCCGTCCCAGCGACCCAATCAACTCTTTCGAGAACTGGGAGTTTGCGTTCATTGTCGATGTGATTGAAGAGAAAGTTGGCGCTTCCTCTAGCCTCAGGCTAGACCTCTCCAGTACGTGTTTGGTACCTTTACTGTTAATTCTTGCTCAACAGTTTGCAGCCGCTTGGTTCTGCCAGCATCTGTCTTCAATCCTCGCTCAGGACGTACACATTCATTTCACGCACATCATCACTTTCCTTCAACAGCACTATATTGAACTCCTCACCATCTACAATATGCTCTGTATTTATTATCCCGGCGGCTACCATAGTGGTGGTACTGAAGCCCCAGACTTCGACGACATCAGCGACGATGATGAGAGCGAGTGGACAACAGTGAAGGATGGTGGCAGCAGATCTTCTAGCACTATCGTCTGGACAGAGACTATTAAACAAATCTCGCTCTACGGCTTCGACCACATGGTTGCTGTTTTGGAGGTCTCGATCAGCGCACTATTCGCCTCCCTTCACAAAGCTGCCGGCTGCCTCGCCGGGTGGAACTACAACAAGAGGTTTGAGGGTGATTTCTCAAATATTAGGGTCAAACTACTCTCCAGCAACAAAGCGCTCGTCACCTTCATGATTGACCAGGGCTACATAACTCTCAAGAAGTAAGTTCATCTTCTTATGCTAGCGACGGGATTTTGATGATTATTATAGCAAATTCAAGCACGAGTTCACCTCATGGACCATCTCATACGAGGTGGATATCAAGATGGTTGATCAGAGCGAATTGCAGTGCGACATGACGCGCTTAGGTTTTGGGAGGCACGAGGGCCATGAGACACGCAACACTGTCAAGCACATCGTCCTTGACTTTGCTCGTGTGTTTCTTCATATGTGTTACGAGTTTTGAACTCACTGTCTTTTCCAGACGCTAAGTACGTTTACAAGCATTCGTCTTTCCCTGGGATGTGGGACAAGGGTCCTCTCTCTGCAGTTGATAAGCTCAAGAGTCTTATCCACTATATGGAGAAGTACCTCAACGAGCTCTCCTAGAATGGCCACAACATCATCCACTCGACACCAATTTTCCCACACACCCACCAGTTTGGTTGGACCGCCGCATCCTTCCAGGTCATGTTGAAAGCCATCGTCACTGTTACGAACTGCCTATTTGAGCATGAGGCTCCGGTAATCATGGTAGTCAGAATGACCTGTGGTCGCCCACTGCCCACCCAGATCATCTCTTGGGGCTGCGGCTGGGTTGGTCCCAGCAAGTCGCACGGCACTGTCTGCCTCTCTCGCGAGTCCTTCCTTGAGGGCAAGTTGCTCACTACGCTTGAGCTGGTGAACAGGCACATGACCGTTGTCCCCTGCTTCCCGTGCGAGAACGAGCAGGAGTGGGAGGTGTACCTCACCACCTGGGATCACCACCAATACTGCAAGAACAAACGGTGCAACTGGCAGAGGGTTGAAAAAACCACTCCTGGCTGGCTTGAGTACGCCTGGAACCACCGTGACGAGTGGTCCTACGAGCACGAGGGCACACGTGAGGAGGCTTCCGCATTCTCAGTGCTTTGTGAGTCGTGGTTTATGTATTTTACGATATCATCTCATTGCGCACTGTCCCTTAGGTCAAACCAGGAACCAGCTCCTTATCCCAACCAGTTACAGTCCCTGGTTGATGGAAATCACCCTTTGCAGCGAGGCCCTCCTGCGCCTCAAGGGCAAAGAGGACAAGGAGAACTGGAAGTAAGTTCATTGTGATTTAGTCCATGCACCATTCTGATTGTCCCTTCTCAGCAAACAATCTTCTGCGAAATGGAGCGTGAAGCTGCATGTCAACAGTGGGCCCAGCGGCCTCCATGTCGCTATTGTTGAAGAGGTTCACCCAGTGTTCGACAAGACAGTGTCTGAGGGCAAATGGGTTACTGATACTCAGGCCCTGCTTGAGGCACACCTCCCGCGTATCATGGAAATCAAGGAGGTTGTTCAGGAACTTAAGCAGGTTTTCGAAGGTGCCTGGCAGTACTCCTTCGCTGCCTCAAAGTCCTACAGCCTGGTCGGCCCGACGTTCACGCAGAATGGCGACCTCATTGTGCATCTCAGGGCTTTCACGGAAGGCTCGACTACAAACACCATTATGTCCTCGGCTGCTTCACCCTCAAGGCTGGGTTGTGAGTCGACTCTTCCATTTTTCATTTTGTTGCTCACGACCCCTCCCACCTAGTGCTTAACAAATTCAAATCCATGCCTAGATACGCACTCGAGGTTTAACCGTTCCATACTGGACCCGTCAGCCTCCTTGTCGCATCCCCCGCCACTGCCAGCCCTCTTGTGACGCCCCGATTGGTGGACACTGATCGTCAATTCCTCGTTGTGGACGGGTCCGACCAGGATGAAGAGATCACCGACTTCTCCCTCAAGGTTGAGCAACCAATTTTGAAGACTTCTGCTCTCGAGACGGACACTCCTGAGCCTGACATCACCGTTGCCAGTTTTTAAACGTGCCAGCTGCGGGCATAAAACAGCTGGGTGTACGCATGCGCAAGGCCATGAGCCTTTACACTCTCCGTACCATTCGATTACCGTCGTCTTCCCTGTTCTGCTTTGTTTTGGTTCCCCTTGTAAAACCAGTCTCCTCGTATCTCTATGGTTGAATAATACACACATTTCGACTCCTCTCACACATCCCTCACCGTAAATATTGCGTTGAAGAATTGAGAAGCAAAGGCTCAACCTCGGAAATTCATTCACTGGGACCCCCACACTTCTTTTGAATTCACGATCTTACACGGGAAGAACTTGTCGTCGGATTGGCCTAAATAGTGGGGCATACAGTACCTATTTGCAAGTTGCCGAGTTTTTCCGGCTTGTATTCCTACTCACCTCAACCCAACAGGTCGATGACTCGCCATTCAATCAGCCACATCCACTCATGCATTCATCAATATGCTCGTCTCGTACCCAACTCCCGTGATTGCGGCCACAACTTCAGTACACGCCTACACAACATTCGTAGTGTTTGCTCCTTCAGCTATTTTCACCTGCAGCGCTGCATCTTGAGTTTCCGCCGGAGAATAAAAGTTGCCGTTGGACACTGGGATGAGCTTTCAATGTGTCGGACGCGGTTTGGCCGGGACTAGCTGAACTTGTGTTCAATTGCCCTCAAATTTTCTTTCCTTCCAAATTTTGCACAAATGGTTTGACCACACGTTATCTTAGACCTACACCCACATATGAATACATACATCGAACCAAATACCTGGAACCTAATCAATTACAATGCCTCACCACCACTCTGCCTGTACGCGCTCGTCCGTGCCCGGCGCCCCTGCTCCATGCTCGGCGCCTCCACATCCGCACACCGCTGCACAGCCCTGACCCGCTGAAACACTGCGCCCTCGCCTGCAAATGGGTTGGGGGAGATCTGGACGGCATCGTCGGTCATGCAGAAGTAAAAGAGCTCGAGGCGTGTATGAGTGTGTTTGTCTGCAGGGGGCTGTACGACTCTGTGAATCGTTGCTTTATAATATCCACTCAAGAGGAATTCCAGGGCGTCGCCTGCGTTGATAACCTAATTAAAGTGCTTGTGAGCTGGTGAGTTATCTACGAAGGGGAGAGAATTTGGATCAAAACAAGAATCGGACCGCACCAGCGCAATGCACATTTTCAACATGTCTAATCCACCTCCACTTTCCGTCCCACGCGAGAATCTGCAGCGCCGCGACGGGCTGACTGTACAGCACCGTGATGGATCCGATGTCTTCATGAATTCATAGTAAACGAATCAGTGTGTATGGGAGGAAAACAAGGCATTAGTATTGTGGGACGGAAGGAAATATTCCAAAGAAGAAGAAGAAGAAGAAGAACGGCTGCTCTGAATACAGAAGGTAGGTAGCGCACCGCAATATCAGGTGCAACACATTAAAATGGTTGTGTTGCGCGAAGGCTTCAATTTCGGGAAGGTATGGCTGTACAGCCTCAGGGTGCTGGCGTTTCGTGACATCGCGATTGACTGTGGGCCCGGGCTGTATACAGTACTTGATTTCGACCGAAAGCGAAAGCAAATTGGAGGGAAGGAGCATGGGATGGAATGGGATGTGAAATGAATTACGAACTACTATAGTGCTCCAGCTGGTCATGGACACCGTTGTCAATGTGCTGTTAGAAGATGAAACTTGTTGAAAAGGGGAGAGTACACATATAGCGCACCCAATACTGCTGAGGTTTGTAACCCTGATAGGAACCGGTTTCTTCCATCTTGCCGCTGTACAGGATTTTCTCTTCAGCAGATACACCGCTCAAAGGTATGGTAGCGATATCAAACATCCACTTAGTCTGTGTTCCATAGGGCTCTAGACAAGGGGCTTCGGATTGCAGAATTTTTAAATCACCTCAAAATCTGGAAGAGATTGTGATTTTGAGACACAATCCACTTTCCTTAAGGTGCCTGGTGTATTGGTTGTCGAGGTAGAAGAGGATACATTATTCCTATATCGGGGAATTGATGAGGGATTGATCGGCCGGAGGTCTTCCCAATATAGCAAATGAGCATGTGGGCTCGGCAACAACACGGCAGCGGGACCCCATCACTGAACATCTTTTCATTCAGAAGTGTTCAAACAATCCTGAGATGACTGGCATAACTGATACTTTGTCAATTTAGTGTACATATAAGGTCCCAAACATCAAACCAAGCTCCACAAGCCTCCAGAAGGCAATTCATCACTTCCCAAAAAGGAATTTCCTCTTTTGGGAGGGAGGGGGAGGGGTTGCCGATTTTGCTGAAAAAAAACTTCGAGGTATAGTGCAAATTTCGCAGTTCCCCGTTGGCTCTAAATAGCCTTATAGCTTAGGAGAAATTGTCATGCTACCTGAGTCAAGGTGTAGCCATAATTGATAACATAGAAGAATCCCTACATTTTCATGGCTTCCACAACCTAGAGTTCCACTTCAGCGCACCCTTGAGCATCCTGCACCTAGTGGTTGTATGGCTTGGCTTGGATTGTAAGCCCCTAAAGCCAAAGCCAAATCCATCAGTCATGGCTTTGCCTGCTTGGCTTTGGCTTGAGCCCTGGCTTCAAGACAATTTTTGCCCAGCATTGTAAGGTGCCCTGGTGGTGCTGGAAATGCTCTAAGTCTTCACTTGCAGTGCCAATAAATCTTCCTTTGCAATTTCACCCTAAATATACAGGTGCTCAAACTGAACAAAATTGAAATCAAATGAAATTGAACATATAGTCAAACCCCTCTTAACCCATACCCCTCCGTTCCACCAAAAAGCTATGGGTTATTGCAAACCTATGGGTTTTCCCTGCCAAAATCAAAAAAAAAAAAATTATGGCTGAAAAATCCATGGTTTATGAGGGGTTTTTTTTTTTTTTTTTTTTTTTTTTGAATCAGTTTTATTTCCCCTCACCATGTATGTGCAGTATGTTAGGGACCCCACCTGTACAGTATGTAGCTAATAGTAAGTAAACTCCTCATGTGGTGTTATAAATTCGGCATAACTATGACACCACCCTCAAGTTGCCCTGGGGTTGCCTGAGGACAGCCTTGTAGCAGGAAGTCTGCAAATATTAAATGGTCAGTAAATAAAATTATATGGTGGGGTAGTGTATGTTTTGGCATTGTAGATACTGATGGTCAGTGGTCCTCTAGCGTGTCCTCATCGAGAGGGGGAAGCTCTCTGAACACAGTGCGGAATTGCCTGGATTGAGCAACAAATTGAAAGAGGAGCGGTAGGAGTCTTGGCTTGAATAGTAGCTTTCCTATATCACAACTCGAGTGGCTGTCTAGACAGTACATCTTGGCACAGGCATTGGCGTAGGCAGGGCAATGGGCTAAGTAGTACAGCGCCATTTCGTCTTCCCTTCGACAGCACGGACACAGTGGGGACTCAGTGCAGTTGATTCAATGTAAATGTTTGTTGAGTATGGTATGATCAGTGCACAGCTGGAATAAAATAACCAGTTTGTGTGGAAGCACTGTTGCGAGGTTGATGAATTTTCGAAATGGGAGGGATAGATCATAGCATCTGATTCGATGGTACCACAGTGATCTTGTCCACTCCACCAACCATGTCGGCTTTTAGTTTCGCATTGTATGCCTGCAAGTGCGCTGAGCGACTCCATGGTAATCGGTCCTGGAACACCAGTGGTATGACATCCTCATCACCTTCTTGTGCTGCTTTGTTTGCCCACTCATTGCCTGGTATGTTGTGGTGCCCGGGAGTCCATTGAATTGTTATGTGTGCACCAGATGCTTCTTCATCATCTCTGTGTTGTGATAAGGACCATGGTGTCACTATTGAAAGGTAATGATTTGAATATGACTGTGTTCGTCATCTAGAGGGTGTCAGGGGAATTTGACCTTTTCACCCTAACTCCTATCTCCACCCTCATCCTCCACAGGTCAAACCCCAGCGCTCACACTGGCATATAGCCTGTGACCAGGCCCGGGACCACTGCTGATTGATCCGATCAATGTGGCTGTCCACATGAGGTGGACAGCCACCTCCTACGGTCTCCCATCATGCCCATCATCTGCTCATCAGTCTGGACACGTGCTACTGGCTAGCTTAGTTTTTAAGTCCACGCCTAGCATGGGAATCCTCATCCTTTCTTCTCTTTGGATTCCCCCGCTAGGTGCGTAGTATTTCCACCCCTGTATTCTAGTGTAGTTATTAATACTTTGGATTCCCCCACTAGTTTCCGTGCCCTGCGCCGAGCTTAAGGTTGCCCTTACAGCAGAAGAAAGGATCCAAGGGATCAACTGGTCAAGATTGGGAAGTTTGGTGTAGGTATGGATTCGGACCACTACTCCAGTGCTCCATCCTCCCCCACTTCAAATCTCGACCCCTCCTCCATTCCAATGGACCAGCCACCCGCCCCCCACTCTGTGCAACCCGAGATCCTGAGTGTTCACACTCTGGATCCGGCTTCCGGAGTCGTGGACCGGCTTGCCGCTGTTGAAGGCTCTCTTGATGCCATTCAAAGTGCGCTCAGCCAGTTATTGCTGGGCACCCAAAATCTGCCGCCTGCCCCCACCCCTGCCGCTCCGGCTCCGGCGCTGGGTCCAGATTTCTCGGCCTCCCACCCAGCTCAAAAAACGGTCCTCCGGCCGAACCCTCCAGCTGTTTTTGATGGCGACCGGACGCAAGGGAAGACATTCCTCTACTCCGTCCTCACCTATTACAAGCTGGTTCTGGAAGCTTTCATAGCAGACGGGTTTGTCTCCCAGGAAAAACTCATCCGGTTCGCCATGTCCTTCATGTCGAAGGGCGCGGCTGCTCGATGGGCAGAACGGCACGCTTCAGCCGACCCGTTCCCGTTCCCCACCTGGACTCGGTTTGAGGCCGAATTCCACCTCCGGTTTGTGGAGGAGAACGAGCAGGACCAGGCCCTCACCAAGCTTGAGTCCTGCTCATATTTCTAGGGCTCCTGTGACATCTACCGGTACACGGACAACTTTGAGGAGCTGGCCATAACAGCTGGTTACTCGGACGCTCTCGTCTGGGTCACCAAGTATCGCTCTGGCCTCGACCCGAAGATCAATGTCGCGATTACGACGTCCGGGACCACCCCTGACCTCACCAACTATGATGGCTGGCGTGCGCGCGCCTTCCGGCAGTACAAAGCCTTCGCCCGTGCCCTAGCCGGAAATGCCCCAATCCAGCCCACAGCTGCTTTACCTCGGCTGCGCACAGTGGGATTATTCCCAGTTCCCCTGCCCGCATGCGCTACGGTCTCGTTCGCCCCGGCCCCAGTCCCCGTGCTCCCAGTGGTTGTTCCAATGGACGTGGACTGGACCCGGGCACGCACTTTCCCATGCACCTGTTTCCGATGCGGGATAGCCGGGCACCTCGCCCATGAGTGCCCCACTACATCTGACTTCTGGCATGCAGACGTTCTTGACGAGGTTGTCTGCCAGCTCGCCACTACCGCCTCGCTTCCGGACGAGTCGGCTTGCGAGGATACAGACCTGGCGGGTTTTCCTCCCTCGGCCGAGTGAGTGGTGCACCCTCAGTCGCGTCCCCTAATCACTACACCCTCCTGTATTCAGATGATGACAATACATTGATTCAGAGGTAGTAGCGAGAGGCGCACCCCCTGTTCCAGTCTCCATCTGAGTGACAGAGGCTCTTCCTTCCATCCTGGAGACGGAAACCTGCACTGCCCCCGAGCCGGGAACGAGGGCAGTGACGGAGGCCTCTATCCCCAAGCCGGGAACGAGGACAGGCTCACTTTGGCGCATTCATTGCCCAAAGTGGGAACAGCGACTTCCCCGGCAGTACGTCATCGACTCTGTCGAAGGACAAAACACCCTGCACATCCCATTGGACCTGCAGTCTGTCGAGACCGCTGCCCAGATGTCGGTGAAGGCTCTGGTCGACTGTGGGGCGACCGGAGACTTCATTGACTCGGAGTACGTCATCTCTCGCAACCTTCCAGTCCGGCGTCTCTCGCAGCCCATCCCCATTCTCAATGTGGACGGCAGCCCGAACCAAGCAGGCGGCATCACCGGTATAGTCGATATGGTGGTCGACTACTAAGTGCACGCCGAGCACATCCAGCTTGCCGTCACCCGGCTCAGAAAGCAGCATGTCATCCTTGGTTACTCCTGGTGCCAGAAACACAATCCGGAGATCAACTGGGAGACCAAGGAGGTTCGCATGACGCGCTGCCCGACTGGATGCCGCACCTGCTGGGACGAGCTGCGAGCTGTCCGAAGGAATGAGAAGCTCGCTGCCTCGATCCTCTGCAGCTGCACAAAGGTCCGACCCCGTCTATCTGTGCCATCGACTCCGAGGAGTGGCACGGAGACAACAGGTACGACCTGGCCAACAATGACAACTTGCCAGAGCTGTTTCTGGACTCAGAGGATGACGATGACGAGGAGGACAAGCTTGAAGAGGGTGATCACATTCTCTGCACCGTGTTCACCCCCATCGGGGAAGTTCGTGCTGGCAGCACCGTCTCGCAACGCCTTGCAGAGGCTTATACCCAGAACTCCGCGACCACTGGAACCAACGTCCCACCCTGGGCCGTGGACTTCTTGGATGTCTTCAACAAGGAGTCGTTCAACTCTTTGCCGGAGAAGCGAGCATGGGACCATACCATCGAACTCGTCCCAGATGCGAAGCCAGCCAACTGCAAGGTCTACCGAATCTCCCTGCTCGAACAGAAGGAGCTTGATGCCTTCATCACGGAGGGGTTGAGTACTGGCTGCTCCATCCTTCCAAATCTCCGATGGCGTTCCTGGTCTTCTTCATTAAGAAGAAGGACAGAGCCCTCCGGTTCGTCCAGGACTACCGGGCACTCAATACGATGACCATGAAAAACCGGTACCCCCTCCCTTTGATCAATGACCGTTTGAAGGGAGCCTGGTTCTTCACAAAACTCGATGTCCGGTGGGGTTTTAACAATGTCTGGATCCAGGAAGGTGACAAATGGAAGGCCGCATTCCATACGAACCGGGGCTTTTCGAGCCGCTGGTGATGTACTTCAGCCTTACCAACTCCCCGGCCACATTCCAGACGATGATGAACGACATCTTCCAGGACCTTATCCTGTTTGGAGATATCATGGTCTACCTGGACGACATCCTCATCACTCATTTCGACCTCACCCGTCACTGTGAAATTGTCCAGGAGGTGCTCTGGCGACTTCAAGAACACTGTCTTTTCCTCTGTCCGGAGAAGTGCGAGTTTGAGAAGTCGATGATTGAGTACCTTGGTGTCATCATCTCGCATAATCGCATTGAGATGGACCCCATCAAAGTCGCCGGTGTTGCTGCTTGGCCCGAGCCTGAGAACAAGAAGGACGTGCAGCAGTTCCTCAGCTTCATGAACTTCTATCAGAGGTTCTGAACATCCGGGCATTCTTGGACATCGCCTGGCCACTTTTTGACCTGACGAGAAAGAGCGTGGCCTGGACCTGGACCGCGGCCTCAGCCGCTGTGTTCCAGGCCCTCAAGGACACAGTGACTGCGGAGCCTGTCCTAGTCCTCCCAGACGAGTGTCGGCCTTACCGGCTGGAGGCAGACAGTTTGGACTGGGAAACCGGAGCTGTCCTGTTGCAGCAGGGCACCGATGGAAAGTGGCGCCCCGTCGCCTTCTACTCCAAGAGCTTGAACGATGTCCAACAGAACTACATGATCCACGACAAGGAGATGCTTGTGATTGTCCGAGCCCTAGAGGAATGGCGGCACTTCCTCGAAGGCGTGCAGCACCCGGTTGAGATCTGGACGGACCACAAGAACTTGGAGTACTTCCAGAAGTCATAGAAGCTGAACCGGAGGCAGGCCAGGTAGTCCCTGTACCTGTCCCAGTTTGACTTCGCCCTGTTCCACCAGCTGGGCCGTCTAGACACGCTCTCATGTCATCCAGACCACGGCGGATGTTACGCTCCTTGAAGCCTTCAGCCAGAGCTCTTCCAGGTCCATGCAATGGAGGGAATTGCAGTCAATGGACCTGAGATTCCCCTCCTACGTGATGTCTGGAAGGTGTTTGCGACTGAGCCGGAGCTCGAGGACCCTGTGGCGCTCGTCGCCTGAGAGCTCCTCAAGAACCGGAGGGCCCCCTCCCCCCGCTCAGCCAAATGAAAAATCTCGGACGGACTCCTCCAGTGTTGTGGCAAGATCGTTGTGCCACGGAATAAGGACCTCCGCCACTGGATTATGGAGCAGCACCACGGCACACGGGTTGCCGGGCACGCTGGCCGTTTCAAGATATTGGAGCTCATCTCCCAGAACTACTGGTGGCCCCAGTTGTCCCAACACGTTGGCCAGTATGTCGGGACCTGTGATGCATGCAACCGGACAAAGGCGCTCCGACAACTTCCCCACGGCGAGCTTCATCCGACCGAGATTCCGGACGAGCGCTGGGACACTGTCTCAGTGGACTTCATTGTTGAGCTCCCGGAGGTGCATGGGTTTGACGCGGTCATGGTTGTGGTTGATGTCCTCAGTAAGCGGGCCCATTTCAACGAGTGCCACACTAGCCTCGGTGCTGTTGGAGCTGCCCGATTGTACTACTGGAATGTCTGGAGGCACTACAGAACCCCTCAGAGGTACGTTTCCGACCGTGGTCCGCAGTTCATTGCCGAGTTCACCTGTGAACTGTGGCACCTCATCGGTATTGAGCCCGCTACCTCCACCGCTTACCATCCGCAGACCGACGGCCAGACTGAATGTGTCAACCAGGAGCTTGAACAGTTCGTCTGTATCTTCACAAGCTATAAACAGGACGACTGGGACGAGCTCCTGCCAGCAGCCGAGTTCGCCTACAACAACCACATCGACTCCTCGACGCAGCAGGTGCCATTTATGACGGACACCGGCCGCCTCCGTCGGATGGGTTTTGAGCCGAACGGTATGCACTCTGCCGATGAGTCCGTCAACGAGTTCCACTTTGGATTCCCCCGCTAGTTTCCATGCCCTGCGCTGAGCTTAAGGTTGCCCTTACAGAGGGGAAAGTATAGTCAAATGATAGAGAGGAAGGTCAGTGTGCAAATCTGCTTTGTGTATGTAGGATGTATATGTGTATGTGTATATGTGTGTGTGAATGGTAATTCATGGAGACCGTTTGTCTCCTAGGTGTGAGCAAGTGTGGCAGACCTGCTGTCAGCCAAACAAGGTAGAAAGTGTGAATATACTAGACCTGGTCCCCGTACAAGTGTACTGGAACCCTAAATGCATTGTCCCGTCTGTCGTCTGCTTTCCTTGGTGCACTCTTCCCCTTAGAACCAGTCCTGGATGTGCAATGGATGTCGCACAGATGATGACACCAAGGTCGAGCATGCAGTGTATTTGCAGGGAATGCAAGCTGACCTCAGCGGGAATTTCTTGTCTTCTATTAGGTGAGCGCAAGGGCCACAGGCACATAGCAGGCATGAGGAGGGGCGACATAAAGGTGTGGATACCAGCTAAAAATGGTGTTAATGGAGTTCTGAGATTGGTGTTGTGAGGTCTCCGAGCATGCTACACACCACTTGTCGCCTCATGACCCCTGCGGACCATCTGCACCATGACGGAACAAGCTTGGACATACACAACAGATCTTCCTAAATGGGATTCACATTACCGGAAGCAGCTTCCGAGTGAGACCAATGCTCTCCCCACCATCCGCATCACCTTCTCCACCGCTTGAACTCGCTCCCACACCATCATCAGCAGGATATGACTGTTTGGGACTGGACTCTCAGCTCCTTCCTACAACGCGCGGGTGGCGAGTGACCTTCCATATATGCATCTCCGACAAACAAGATTGGTGCTCCCCTTACTACATGGATTGTGCATGTCACTACTTGGTGTCCAGTAAGCATCAACAGGCTACAACTGGTCCCCTCCTGTGATGCAACACATAGACGACCTCCCCTATTTTCTGTTTCCAGATGATCTCTCCCACCGGATGGACCTAGCCCATGCCTGACACCGACCCATCAGATAAGGCAGAGGTTATCCTGACACCGCCCTTCCCCCACTTTACATGATGCACCAACTAGCCGAGGGAGACCATCTGTCTCTCCTCCTTCCTGAACGCTTGAGCACTACCGACACAACTACCTGGCTGTGCCTGAAGCTCCAAACAAATTCTGAGGTTGTTTGGCCTTGCTGTGCCTCGCATGCATCCAAAGACGATCAGTCTCCTCAGCAGAGGCACCCAGTATCCTGCTGTATATGTACCCCGAAACACCTCATGATGTTCCCTGCCCCCTGGAAACACCTGTGACCTGCATGGCACCTCTGGAAACTGTTAGAAACTGGACACAAGTCAATATACTATATTCTCAGTAACGTCGTAGCGGTACTGAGGACAGTACCTGGACACAAGTCAATATACTATATTCTATATAAATATGAGTCCATGTACTGTCCGAATCAAATCCAAGGCTCACCTCAGTAATGTCGTAGTGGTACTGAGGAAAGCCTTAATTTAAGCGTGTCTTCTTCTTAGAAGGCCGCGGCCCGATCAATCCCGAAGACAGCTGATCTCCGAGATTGCGGTGCAGCTTCTGCTGCTTCCAACACTCCTCCTCAATTCGGAGACAGCTTCAGGCCGGTGAGGCCCCTGAACCGTTCGAATGTCGATGCTGGCAAAGCCTTGGTGAAGATGTCTGCAAGGTTGTCCTTCGTGGGGATGTCGACAAAATGCACAAGCCCACGTTCGCTGCATTCACGGCTGTAATGATGTTGGACCTCAATGTGTTTTGTACGTTGATGGAAAGACGGGTCTTCAGTGAGTATTCGAGCTCCTCTATTGTCGATGAAAATGACTGAGGGATCTTCTTGTTTGAGGTGCAGACCATGCAAAACATTTCGCATCCAGACAGCTTCTTTTGTTGCCTGCGCTGCTGCCATGTACTCGGCTTCCGTTGAGGAAGTAGCAGTAGTGGCCTGTTTCTTTGACATCCAGGATACCAGTCCAGATCCTAGATCGAAACAGTACCCAGAGACAGAACATCTTGTGTCTGGTGTGATAAGGACCGCGGTGTCGGTATCGAAAGATATGTGATTCGAATTTGACTACCTTCGTCCTCTAGAGGGGAAGGTATAGTTGAATGATAGAGCGGAAGGTCGGTGCGCGAATCGGCCTTGTATGAGCGATAGGTGTGTGTGTGTGTGAACGGGGGATTGTGGAGACCGTTCGTCTCCTAGGTGTGGACGTGGGCGGCGGACCTGTTGTTAGTGAAAACGGTAAAGAAGGTGTGAATGCGTAAACCTGGCTCCCTGTACGAGAGTACTGGAACCCTAAATGTGTTGCCCTGCCTGCTTTCCTTCGTGCGCTCTTCCCCTTAGAACCAGCGCTGGAGATGTGATGTGTGTCGCACAGACGATGACACCGACGTCGTTTGGTCGACGGCGAGACAGTTGGTCTCGTTGGCTACGGACGGCGATTTGTATGTGATGGCTTCTCTCCGGGCCTGTTTTCTACAGAGTGAGGCTCGCGAGAATGGTGATCCTAATCGAGGAAGCCTGGGATGGTGACACCGGGTCCGGTGAAGAGGGACCTTGCTGATGGAGGTGTGAGAGGTGAGACGCCGACGAACGAGCAAATGCAAGATGTGTAGCCTGCCTCCGGCAGTGGGCGAGGAGGAGGGTGCACGAGAGGTACAAAGTCGGGGAAGGCTGGGAGTACCCCCTTAGATTGAGCTGAGAACGGTACAGAAAGTGGGGGAAAACACCCCCGGGAGCTACTTCTGTAGGCCGGAAGGTACTGACTACTCCTACTAAATGCGCTCCTTTTTATACCTCCTCGACGACTTCCCACGTTTCCAGAGGTGCCATGCGGTCGCAGGTGTTTCCAGGGGGCAGGGGGACGTCATGAGGTGTTACGGGGTGCATATACGGCAGGAGACTCAGCACCTCAGCTGAGGAGACCGATCGTCTTTGGGTGCGTGCGAAGCACAGCGAGGCTGAACGACCTTGGAATATGTTTGGAGCTCCAGGCACGGCCTAGTGGTCGCGTTGGTAGGTGCTGGAGCGTTCAGGATGGAGGAGAGACGGATGGTCTCCCTCGGCTAGTCAATGCGTCGTGTGAAGTGGGGAACGGGCTGTGTCGGGATATCCTCTGCCTTGTCCGACGGGTCAGCGCCAGGCACGCGGTAGGTCCGTCCGGTGCGAGAGATCGTCCAGGAACGGAAAGAGGAGAGCCACTCGCCACGGGAGGGGACCAGTCGTATCCTGTTCTGGACATCGAGTAGTGACAGCCGCAGTTCGCGGGGAGCACCAGGTTCTTGGAGATGTCGCGTTGTAGGAAGGCGTCGAGAGTCTCGGATCGTGGGGGTACGTATCCAGGTGACGACGGTGCAGGAGCAAGGTCAAATTGCGGGGGAGACGATGCGATGGTGGGGAGAACATTGGTCTCGCTCAGAAGCTGCTTCCGGTAACGTGGAATCCCGTTTAGGAAGATCCATCGCGTACGTCAGAGCTCGTCCTGTTACTCGTGCAGATGGTTCGCAGGGGCCATGAGGCGACGAGCGATGTGTAGCACGCTCGGAGACCTCACACTGGGCAGTTGGCATAGTCTGAATCAGAATAGCCTGTGAGTTGTGCAGTGCTATCACCACCTAGCTCGAGCTCATATTCCCTCATTCCTTTCAGGTATTTCACCACGTGGATCGCTGCTTTCCAGTGAGTTTCGCTGTGTCCACTGTTGAAACAGCTTAGGGAGCTAATAGCATGCATGATGTCGGGTCGAGTTGAAATGGCAAGATACATGAGTACTCCCACAAGTCGTCGATAGGGCTGCTTTGCAGCTCGTCATCCCTCCTCCTCAGATTGTGGGAGGTCTCGTTTGGTGAGTCTGGTGTTTGGGGGAAGAGGTGTTCTGACCGGATTTGCATCTTTGCAGTTAAATTCTGACACGATCTTGTCAATGAGTGCCTTCTGGGAGAGGTAAACAGTGTGTTTCTGCCCGTCTCTGTGGATTGCCCATCCAACAATGAGATGAGCATCGTCCCTCGATATCTTCCATTCTGCATTCAACTCCTCCTCAAATCTGCGCTCCTCCTCAATGCTGCTTGCAGCAACTGTGAAATCGTCGACATGTACAGCAGCAAATACCACACCTGAGTCGCGTCTGCGATAGTAGATGCAGTGTTCAACACTGAGCTGTGTGAAGCCAAGAGTTTTCATGCGAGCATCCATGTGTTTGTTCCACAGTCGTCCACCTTGTTTCATGCCATATAATCCTTTGTGTAGCTCCCACACCCAGTCCTCTTTTCCTGGCACCTCAAAACCTTTTGGCTGTTCCATCCATGTAGGCTCGTCAATGTCACCATATAGGTATGCTGTCTTGACATCGATCTGAGTTAACTCAAAATCCAATGCAGCTGCAATGTGGAATAGGATACGAAGCGACTCAGCACGTGCTGTGGGGGATGTTGTTTTGTTGAAGTCTTTGCCATACATCATTCTGTGGCCCAGGAGAACGAAGCGCGCTTTGTACCGTGACACCAATCCTGCAAAATCACGTTTGGTTTTGAACACAAATTTTCCACGCATAATCTTGCGCCCTTTCGGGACAGAGGATTGTTGGACTAGTGTGTATACACCCATGTCGTCAATGGACTTTAATTCATCCTTTATTGCAGTGAGCCATTTGTCTGCATTTGGGCTGCTGAGTGCTTCTGCAGCTGACTGTGGGTCATCCGGGTATTCCAGGTTTATCTCCAAGTCCTCAGCAGCTTGTGAATCAAGAATCATGGCATCGACTAGAGATTGGGCAGTGTCATCATTCAGTTTACGTTCCTGTTTTCTTGCTTTTCGATCTGCTTTGACACATTCACCAGCAGCCTTGGATTCTGCTACTGCACAGCGAGTTCGCTCCTCAGCTGATTCTGCGGGTGTCCGGGTGCTACGTCGCTGTGCATTGGGCTCAACATCAAGTGGTGGAGGCACTGGGCGATCCTCTGGCATCTCCAAAGACTCCTCATCGTCATCATCATCATCATCTTCAATCTGTATACGCTGGTTGATGGTATCCTCTGTGTCCTTGTTCACCACCCGCCCTGGATGTAATGGCATTGGAACAGTCTGGTGTGATTCTATGAATTCAACATGGTAAGATGTGAGGACACGCCAGGAGAGTTTGTTGTAGCAGATATATGCCTTGGAGGTATGTGAGTAGCCGATGAGCTGGCATTCTATCCCACGCTTGAATATTTTGGGATTGTGCTTATTTTGAATCAGGACAAAAGCCTGGCACCCTATCTCACGAAGGTTGGAGAGGTCTGGTTTTTCCTTATACCATGCCTCGTACGGTGTCTGCCTGTTTTGGTAAGTTGTTGGGCGTCTTTGAATGATATATACGGCTGTCTCAACAAAATAGTCCCACAGATTTGGTGGAAGTTTGCAGGCAGAGCACATTGTTCATGCCAATTCAAAAACAGTCCGATGATGCCATTCCACCATGTCAATGTGAGCTGAGGTGTAAGGTGCGGTGGTCTGTAATTTTGTCCCATGATTTGCAAGCCATGCTCTCATTTGGTCACTCTTCAGTTCTCCACCATCAATGCGGTAAATCCCCACTTCCTCTCCACTCTCTAGACGACACTCATTCTCCCAGCGCTTTAGCTCACGGAATGCTTGGTCTTTAGTTCGCAGCACAACACACCAGGTCATATCCGTGTATTCGTCGACCAGTTCCATAGAGTAAAGATTCTGTCTAGAGGATTGCACCGCTTCCGGCCCCGTCAAATCAACATACACCACCCCAAGTTTCCTCGTTGACCTTGTGTGTGTCCTAGTCTTTGGTACAGAGGTGTGAGTCTGCTTTCCAAAGATACAATGTTTGCATTTGGGGGGTAGTTGGGATAGGTCAACAGGCATACCTTTCGCTAGCCCACGTTCAGCCATTTTGCGAATTGTAGGGATACCAATATGGCCAAGACGACGGTGCCAGACTTCAAGGTTTGCAATACTGGCAAGTGTGTGTTCGACTGAAGCTGCATCGGATGTGGCAGCAAGTGCAGAGGCGGCCTGGACGGGTACTGGAATATTCTTTGGCTGAACAATGGTCCCATCCAGGAAGTAAAGCTTCTTGTTGCGACGATGGGCTGTAAGAGCGACACTGTCCACAGTAGTCTCACCCGAGGCCACAATGAACATTTCCTCGTGAGTAAAGACGGCAGTGTAGTTGTGATCGGTAACACATCCAACAGACATCAAGCGCATGGACGCCTCTGGAACGAAATAGACGTCGGCAATAATAAAGATGGTGCCGTTTTCCTGGTGTATGTGAACCTCGCCCTTCGCTGTGGCTTCGATGAAGGTGCCACCAACACCATAGATCTTGATGGGAGCAATGATCTCGAAAGTATAGAAATCAGCTTTGAAAGGAGAAATGGAAACGGTAGCTCCAGTATCTGCCGCATAAGGATCGAGTCTTGCAGCAGCAAGTGCCGTCTCATCTTCCTTGGTAATAGCCGCATTATCGAGGAAGGTCATGTTGGCGAACAAGGGGTAAGTGGATGCGGCCATGGAATATTCGGACGATGCATCCGAGCCTCGACGAGCATGATATGTCAAATAAATTTCTTCAAGCTCTGCATTAGAGGTGACCTGTGTGAACGCAGAAGCAGCAATCTGTGGCTCGTCCTCTGCCATCGTAAAATATACGGTGTTACCACTGGAGTCCTTCATCGCGAATCGAGGTTTGGCAGCTGGTTTGGTAGCCGCAGGAGCTGTGGGTGTGGTCGAGGGCTTGTCAAGCTGCTTTGCGCTGTGTTGCTGTGGGTGTGGTTGAGGGCTTGTCAAGCTGCTTTGCGCTGCGTCGCGTCGCCCTCTGCTCGAGTACCTCCTCACGGCGTCCTTCCATTGCGCCGCCCTTGGCCCAGCAGTCGTCGGTGCGATGTGGCCCATTGCAAGTTCCACATAGACCCCTGCTGCCGCTGCCTGCCTTTCCTGACTGAGGCTTCTGGGCACGAGCAGCATTTGCACGCTCCTCAGTTGAAACCTGTTTCGTCTCCTCCTCCCATTGAAGTTTCTCCTTCTCCAGCGACTTGACGATGTCAGCCGGTGTCGCAAGATCATCGTCCTCGTATTTCTCGCGGATGGAGCAAAGCTCGGGGGATAGCGAGCGAAGAAGTACGGCAAGTGCGAGTTTATCGGGATCCAGTGTGCTGATCTCAAAGACCTGCTTGCTGATGTTGCACACCTTCCCGGCCGCATTGACCATATCAGCGCCACGCTCGATGCGAATCCCGAGTAACTCATCGAGAAGAGAGGTCTGAGTCGAGGCTTTCTGGCGATGGCGTTTTTTCAGCTCGGTCCAGATGTCGTGGGCAGATGTGATGGTATAGTGGTCACGAAGGTAGTCGCACTCAGCAGTCGATATGTTCATGCGAATACCAGCCTGCGCAAGCTTGTCATTCTTTGTCCAGATCGGGAGATCGGAGTCGCCTTTGGCCGGCTGCGGAATTTCGCCCAGCACGTATTCGAGGATTCCAGCATATAGGAACGCGTCCGATGTGCTCTCTGACCAGACGGCATAGTTCCGCTTCTCGAAATCGAGTGCATCAATGCCGGAGACAGCCTTTACTTTGATGATTTCAAGCGGCATGGTGATTGGGAGTGAGACAAAGAAAAAGTTTCGTAAAATCTCGTTCTGGTTGTTGTGGGTGGTTGTGGTGTGTCAAGGGGATGTATGTGCGTCGTTTGGGTCCAGTCTTTCAGCAGCAATAGCCCATAACCTGTTAGAAACTGGACACAAGTCAATATACTATATTCTCAGTAATGTCGTAGCGGTACTGAGGACAGTACCTGGACACAAGTCAGCATACTATATTCTATATAAATATGAGTCCATGTACTGTCCGAATCAAATCCAAGGCTCACCTCAGTAACGTCGTAGTGGTACTGAGGAAAGCCTTAATTTAAGCGTGTCTTCTTAGAAGGCCACGGCCCGATCAATCCCGAAGACAGCTGATCTCCGAGATTGCGGTGCAGCTTCTGCTGCTTCCAACAGAAACATGGGAAGTTGTCGAGGAGGTATAAAAGGGAGCGCATTTAGTAGGAGTAGTCAGTACCTTCCAGCCTGCAGAAGTAGCTTCCAGGGTGTTCTTCCCACTTCTGTACAAAGTCTCACTCAATCTATAGGGGTACTCCTGGCCTTCCCTGATCTCATACCTCTCATGCACCCTCATCGTCGTTCCCACAGGATGCTAAAAAGAAACCTGAGAAACCAAAGGGCACTGATGAGAATTGCGTAGATGGGTGTCTGGAATAGTGCTGTACCAGACCGCAAGGGATTTGAGAATTGTTTTGTCCTGTTGGACATGATGGCAAGTTGCAAGGATATTTGGGACAATAGCATATTGGTTTGGTCGGGTGGTGGAGGCTGGAGCCATGCATAGCTTTGAGTGATAAAAGTGGTGACTGTTGCCGCGAACAGACCAGTCTATGGTAGCCCAATGATTAGAGTACGAAAAAACTCTGAACAAGAACTGTACAAAAAATTAGAATTCCATCGGCGTTGCCTCTTAAACTCTCCATGACTTTCTTGTCGTCTCTATCCGCATTTTTGAGGTAGTGCACCCAGAAGGCATCTGAAGGATCAATAAAGCGATCTGGTGCTTCTTCCACAGTGTGAATATCCATGTGAATATCCATCAAGTATATATTCCAAGTGATAACTTACAGGGCTCTGCTTTACTCATGGCAAGAGATGAAGAGAAGGTAGCGGAGATGAAAGGCAGTCAAGAGGAATGCAACCTTCTAGTAGATAAGGGTTCCACAATTGACGGTTGCAAGCTTAACAGCCTCGGGCCGTCACATCATGGAAGCCTGTTCAAAGAAACAATGAAATCACCCAAGATGATTGGTCAAGGAGTACTCTGAATTTAGAAGCTGTGCGACAACCCTTCCTATACTTGTCCCAAAGATCTGCAGTTCATGGGAGTGTTGTGAAGCCGGCTGTTAGGGAAGGTTGTCAGATACAGGTTTCAGGCATCAATCAGCATACACAAGCTGAGGAACAGGAGCAATACAATTCAAAACAAAAGGTGGAAAAACTCTAGTCTCTTGTAGACAGATGCTACATGTTCACTTTTTGCAACCCCCCACTCATCTGATTTTCTTTCTCATGTTCGATTTCTGAGTCCTTGTCTCAGACGCGACTGCTATTGATATGGAGGGCGCACTTTAGCTGGATTGATTGCCAGACGACTCAAATCAATTGAATGCAACATCAAATTCATTTAAATTTAATGCTCACAGATGACTGAGTATCAATATTCAATCAACTTCCAACATCAAATCCTCACACGCTCAGCCGTGTTCGCTAGTGGTCCCTACCAAAATAATGGAGTCCACACATTCAACTCACCACACAAGCTCATAAGTCCCTGTAGAGTAAAGTCGGCTTGATCCCTCCTGTTTGAGAACTTAATTGTTGTTCCAAGGAGAGTCGGTGGTTCAAATCCACCCAGGGACATAATATGGATGGTTTCCTGTTTTTTTTTTTTTCCCCCCCCCCCTTGAGGGGCAGCTTCAAGGCGTAGGCAGCTATATAGCCATGGCACCCCTCTCTTTTGTGCCAATTTTATCTGGTTTTGGTGCTTGGATTCAACACGACGTCCTGACCCCAACCAAGCCAACGGGTATGTGGGTCTGAATTCAACCAAGTAAGAGTTTGAATCTAATCCAGTCGCTAGTCACGACCTAGGCTCAAATCCAGCCTGTCGTATCGAAATCTTTGACTTACTTCCTTGCACTGTGGCACCCAAAAACAAAAAATGCTGAGAGTGGGTGGTTCAAATACATCCGGGGCCATAGAATCACCAGCAGAGTTTGGTGCAGTCACGGTTGCATCTTTCCGATTTGTATGCAGCTGAGCTTCTGTGCCCAAGTTACCGTCAAATTTCTGGCTCAATTTGTTAATGTTTTCGAGTTTTGCGACGCACAACTAGCCGCAAGTTGGATTAATATTCCATCAAGTCCACATTCAACCCACAACCAAGGGTAAACACCGAGTCTCCGTGGAGTAAACTTGGTGACCTCGCTCCCTTCTGCTGGTGTAGGCGGATAGATTGTTTAAGGGAGAGTCGGTGGTTTGAATCTACCCGGGGATATTTCAAATCAATGGTCAAGGATTGTTTTGACACAGACTTTTGATGTCCGCATGCATCCATTTCTCTGGGTTTTGAGTTTTGTGATGTCTTGAAATCTCATTTTACCTCCCCACGCACCGCATCAAGCTTCACCCCATCCTTTCTGAATCATCATTCCCGCCCTCCAGGCCCACCTATCCAACCCACCACCCAGGCAACCACGTTCCCGTGGAGTACGCAAACTCGCTTCCTCCAAGTTAGCAACACCATAACTGATGGGAGATAGTGTGGGGCACGGGTACGGGTAGACCCAGCAGGTTTACGGGTCGGGTTGACTGGGTACGGGTTGCGGGTTGCAGTCAGGCGCAACCTGTGGCAGCCCGTACCTGGCCCGTGGGTCGATCAGGTACACCAGCCCGTGCAAGTGATCTACACACACCCACTTATCTAAATTTGTTCTCCGAGATCCGCGCTGTCACTCAGTAAGTACGACTGAGAAATGACCGAGAAGTGATCGGTGATTACAGTGGTCTCACAGAGACAAACAACGGTCATTCTTACTTCCTGCTATCACAAGCTGTGCAATGTTCATAGTCGCACAGTTCATTCCTTGTTTTGCATCAGGGGCTGCATGCCCAGATGTTCTGACTTTGCATCGGATTTGCTGACTTTGCGTTGGCATGAGACGGCTCTCTTATGTATTCAAGGATCATCACCGATCACTGGCTAAACTACGGTGGAGATGTGTCTCCTAACCATCCAACCAATTATCAGGGAACACTGGCCAAAAAACGGTCATTCTCACCTCTCGCTACCACGAGCTGTGCAATGTTTATCATTGCTGAGCTAATTCTTTTTTTTCGATGAGTGGCTGATTGAACCTGACACCGTCTTTGTGAAATTCCAGTCCCGGATCTTGCTGTTGTCTTGCATAACTTCCAACGACCCCCTCTTGGCTCCACCTTCAATTCAGTAATCATATGAGGTACAGGTACAGCTGTCACTCCTGATTGCCAAAAGCTGTGTGCGACAGGAGTTGAGCCTCTTTGTGGTATAAAGCGCACTTTCTGCAGGCATTGACTCTCATTCTTTCCCATCATGCCCTCTTCTATTATGTCTCGAGTTTCCAGTGTTCGGTCCAAGGTCTCCGATACCATCCAGAAAGTGAAGAAGAAAGCCAAGAACACAGTTAAATCAATCACAAGCGCTGCCAGTGCTGTCGGTCAGTCTTTGTGCTTTAGAATTTCCATGCTTCCAACTTACTATGATGGTCACAGGACGAAAGAAAGCTACCGCTGCCGGAGCTGAGGAGGCGATCAGCGTACACTCTAGTGAGTAGAGAGGTTGATGGTGAGTTTGATTTATTATTCTATCCCCACACTCTAATGGCCCTGTAGACGACATTAAAGCCACCTGGAAATCCGAAATTTATCAATTCTTTGACTCCAATGTCGTCACAAAGAAGGACGACAATGGCCGTACCTTCCAGCAGTTCTCTTGCACCGCACTGGGTGGTTGCAAGAAGCACTCTGGTACGTGTATTTCGTAACTCTTCGTTGTGCCGTTCAAGTGCCGTTATGTGTAATACTTATTCTACAACACAGGGTTTAAAGGGGTCCATTGGTACCAAACCAAGCTCGATGGCGAGCCAGCTTCGGATTGCTCCTCGACATCGAACCCGAAGAAGCATGCCGAGACCTGCTGGGGAAAGGATGTCGTCAAAGCCTGCCTCGCCGGCAGTGTCAGCAACTCACCTCGCCGATAGAAACATCTTTGCTTCATTTGCGCGCACAGGCCAGCGTCAGTTAAGGTGTCGCACCGGGCACACACGGAGCCCGAATTCCGGTATGTTCACTACAATGTTGCATTTTTCCAAAGCTAATGGTTTTAGCGCCCACATTGTACGCTGGCTTGCTGAGGCCAATCGACCCTTCAGGATCATGGAAGACCGGGGGCTCAGAGAGCTACTCTTGGCCAGCCGCCCAGAGCACACCATAACCCAGCCGCCGTGCTATTGGCCGTGTTCTCAATGATGCCTTTGAACGATGCTCCAAGTGCATTGTAAACCTGCTCGATGTGCGTTATTTATTTTCGCCTTGGGCCCCTTCTCAGTATTCTTTACACAGAACTATAATGGTCGTCTGAGTTTGCAACGGATGCCTGGACTTCCCCAAATCATCGGGCCTTTGTTGCACGGACGGTTCATCTTCAACACGAGGGCCAGCCACTTGTCTTTTTACTCGATGTTTTTGAGGTCCCCGAGGTACGTATTTAATACTGGTGCCATTCACATTCTAATGCCGCATCTCAGTCTCACACTGGCGAAGTTCTTGCTCGTGAATTTGATGCGATGCTGGAGCGTTTTGGTCTACAGCACAAGGTACGTTTCTGAGACTCGATCATGTTGAATATTACAGCGCTCATTCACACCATCCGATACTCGCATGGGTGGGTGATAACGCCATGGTGAACGACACTCAAAACACTGCTCTCGGCAATAGCGCACACAACACCTTTTGGCCGGAGAATCATGTGCACTGCTTTACCCACACCTTGAACCTCGGTGTCAAATCCTTTCTTTGTCCATTTCAACCTCCCATAAAGAAGAAGGGTACAGCGGCTATAGACGACGACGATTCGGACATGGACGATGGTGACATGGACTCAGAGCTGTCTCTGGAATTGGACGACAATGAGTCGCTTCCTGATCTTGCAGATGCGTCGGATACAGAGTCTATGGTAGATGAGGAGGACCAGGATGCATGGGACCAGATGGATGAAGCGGACAAGGCGGACATGTTGGCCCAAACCAAGGCGGCTAAATCTGTCATTTCTCAGGTACGTTTTGGCACATGTCTTTAGCTTTAACTCATCGCTCACCAGATTCGCAACTTCTCGTTTGCACTGGTTCACTCCACAGCGAAAGCGCTATCTGCCTGCAAAGCCAAGAAGATGGCCGTGCGACTGTTACCACGCGATGTGCACACCCGCTGGAACTCAACATATGATATGCTTGTCGTCGCGGTGCAGTACAAGGAGGTTCTTAACGCTCTCACTGCTGATCGTAATCTGCCGCTCCGGAGGTACGAGCTGTCAGACAGCGACTGGGCAATTATCGAGGACTTGGTTTACACACTTGAGGTATGTGCTTCTTTTGATGTTTAATGTTGTACTCACACCAAGCTTGACAGATCTTCAAGAAGGCCACACTTCTATTCTCCTCGGACAAAAGCACCATCGCGAATGTAATTACCACCATGAACAAAATCGATGATCTCATTACGACAACAATTGTTTCGACTCAGCCCTCTGGTCGCACCAAACACATTGTCCACTCCTCAATCAGAAAGGCGCTTGGGCTGGTCAAGGTGACCATGAACAAGTACTATTCAGCAACCAATACGTCCAATGTCTATCGCATTGCGATGGGTATGTGTTTTCACCTTAACTTGACTACCTTTTTAACACACACATATTTAGTTCTTCATCCTAGCCTGAAACTCCAGTACTTCAAATCCCGCAAGTGGGATGACACTTGGATCACGACGGCAAAGAATCTTGTATTGGAGGAGTATGAAACGTACTTGGCAGCTGGGCATGGAGTTGATGACGTTGAAATCGTCGAGAGTGATGCTGTGAGTCTCATTTCTGGTGTTATTTCAACTGTTTACAACGAGTATAGGCGAGTATGTCCTCCAGTACTGCAGACACATCAGCCTCAGACTGGTTCGGCCTTCTTGATATCGACTTACCTTTTACCTCGTCGGAGTGGAACCATCTGGATCAGTACCTGAGTGAGCCGCTCGAGCCCGGCGTCACGGAACCACTGAAGTGGTGGTGGGAACGGCGTCATATTTGGCTGGAACTAGCACGGATGGCACTTGATTACCAGAGTGTTCCTGGTGAGTACAATTCTTATCATCTGTTCATTGCTAATTTGTATCTACAGCAACGTCAACAGCAGTTGAACGTGTGTTTTCCCGTGGCCGCCATCTCCTCTCGTTCACTCGTAACCGTCTCACTGGCCATTCAATCTGCAAGTTCTTGTGTTTTGGGAGCTGGAGTCAGAAGGACCTCATATGAGATTCAGATGTTATTGCAGCGATTGAGGCGTCAATGGGAGCTCGGGCTACTTGGCAGAAGGCAAAACAGAAACGTAAGGCTGAAGATCAAAGTGATGGTGTGGAGCAGGTAAAGAAAGCTCGCACAGACTGAGTACAACTGTAATGTCGGATAAATGTCACTATTTAAATTCAAACCACTGTTCAAGTTTATCGTTCAGTATCTTGAGCTGATCGACTGATTTGACAGGCCCTTGGAGTCTCAATGCAATCCTTACCGCTGTCATTTCGATTTGATCCTTATCACCACATTATTACGATAAGTTGGTTTTGGTCTCCCTCAGGCTTCTCTGCCCGATTCCGTAATACCGCGGGTCTAGACCCATACCGGTTTATACCCGGGGGTTTATGACATCCAACCCGTGGGTTCAAGGGTATGGGTTTGAACCCTTACCCGTTGGGGGTATGGGTCCGGCGGGTTGGGGTACGATATGTTCTCGGAGTACCCGTACCCCACACTAATGGGAGAGTCGGTGGTTCGAATCCACCCAGGGACATTCGTGACAGGATGATTGTTTTTTTCCTCTTGGAGCAGACACCCAATGTTCGATGTTCGTATACAGTGTACATTTTTTTGTGGTTTTTGTAAACATTTTTTGAGTTTCGCCACGACGACGGATGTGGCTGACTGACTGACTGATGCTGCACTTAAGTATTTCTTTCTTCAGTGGGTTTTGGGTTTTGTTTATTTAATGATGTTTTGACATCTTATTTACCTCCTCACGTGCATGCCGCATTAACCTTCACCTCCATCCTTTCATTATCCCGCCCCTCCCCAAAATCAAGTCCACCTATCCAACCCACCGCCCAAGCAATCACCTCCCCGTGGAGTACGCAACTCACTTCCTTGCCTTGTATGGTAATATTGAAAAATGATGGGAGAGTTGGTGGTTCGAATTTGCCCGGGGACATTCGCGGTCAGTCAATGGATTTTTCCTCTCGGAGGGGCAGACACCCGATGTTCGTTCATATACAGCATACATTTTTTTGTTGCGATTTTTGTCTTTGTAGACGTTTTCAAGGTTCACTGCGACGGCGGATGTGACTGACTGACTGACTGACGCTGTGCTTATTTCCGTCTTCAGTGGGTTTTGAGTTTCAATGTTTCAAAATCTCATTTACCTCCTCACACGTGCATTACCCTTCACCACCATCCTTTCATTATCCCACCCCTCCCCAAAATCAAGCCCACCTATCCAACCCACCACCCAAGCAATCAAGTCCCGTGGAATATGCAACTCGCTTCCTTGCCTTAGAGGAAAGTACAATGATGGGAGAGAGTCGGTGGTTCAAATCCACCCGGGGACATTCATGGCTTGATCCTTGGTTTTTTTCCTCTTGGAAGGGCAGACACCCAATGTTCATTCGTATGTATACAGCGTACTATTTATTTTTTTTGCAGTTTTTGTAGACATTTTCGAGTTTCGCCGCGACGGTGGATGTGCCTGACTGACTGACACTGTGCTTATTTCTTTCTTTGGACTTTGGACTCGACGACGCCCTTCCAAGTTCCATGCCACAGCCCATTTGTGCCGTTGGTCGCATCAAGGGAAACAAGGGCTGAATGCTGTGAGGTCTCTGAGCGTGCTACACACCGCTCGTCGCCTCATGGCCCCTGCAAACCATCTGCATGAGTGACAGGAGGAGCTCAGACGTACGCGATGGATCTTCCATAACAGGATTCTACATTACCGGAAGCAGCTTCCGAGCGAGACCAACACTCTCCCCACCATCCGGAACACCTTCTCGCCACTCGAACTTGCTCCCACACCATTGTCAGCAGGATACAACAGTTCCCTGGGTCTAGACTCTCAGCTCCTTCCTATGACGCGTGGGCGGCAAGCGACCTTCCATATACACATCTCTGCCGAATGAGACCGACACTCTCCTTACCGACATGGACGACGTGCTTCACCGATAATCATCGACACGATACGACCGGTCCCCTCAAGTGGCGGAATGCGTGGATGACCTCCTCTGTTGCCGTTTCCAGACGACCTCTCGGGCCGGGCGGACCTAGCCCGTGCCTGACACCGATCCAGCAGACAAGGCAGAACTTATCCTGACACTGCCTTCTCCTCCACTTCACACAACGCATCGACTAGCCAAGGGAGACCACTTGTCTCTTCTCCATCCTGAACGCTCGAGCACCTTCCGACATGATCACCTGGCCGTGCCTGAAGCTCCGAACATATTCTGAGGTTCCTTGGCCTCGCTGTGCCTCGTACGCACACAAAGATGATCGGTCTCCTCAGCTGAGGCACCGAGTCTCCTGCCATATATGCACCCCAAAATGCCTCATGTCATTCCCTGCCCCCTGGAAACACCTGCGACCCCGCATGGCACCTCTGGAAACGTGGGAAGTCATTGAGGAGGTATAAAAGGGAGCACATTTAGTAGGAGTAGTCAGTACCTTCCAGCCTGCAGAAGTAGCTTCCAGGGCATTTTCCCACTTACTGTACTGTTCTCACTCAATCTAAAGGGGTACTCCCAGCCTTCCCCGACTTTGTACCTCTCGTGAACCCTCCTCTTCGCCTCCCCCATGGCTGGAGACAGGCCACATCTCCTACATTCGCTTATTCGTATTCCACCCCAGAGATGTGTTGAAACCTTTAGAAACGAGTCCAATATGAAAGAAAAAATTAGATGGAGGTTTATATGGCTCCTGATTGGCTGAGCAGGTGAGGTAAACTGCTGCCACCACTTACATAAAAGGTTGGCGGATGCATCCACCACCGGTGCAGACACACACCGCTGTTTCCAAGTGCCTATGCTCGGTCAAATCTGAACAAAAGAAGAAGAATGCATTGAGAAGATAACCAACACATCAAAATACAAGGTCATACTGAAGAAACACACACTGATGAGGGGTTCAGTTGAGTGGCAGACGTGCCTGCCGGCATACCCAGCAAGGTGAAACTGGGTGCGCCAAGTTAGAGGACAGGGTGTTTCATGAATGCCAGCTGCTCAAGTGCAGGAAAAAACTTGAAGGAATGAAGACAAGGAGAAGGTGGGGAGCATGTGGTGGACATCCGCCGCTATGATTCATGAACCTGAATTTGATCATATTGCACCTAGAAGGAAGCAAAATGCCAGTAGCTAGAACACTGTGGAGACCAATTACCATGCAATTAAAATTCAACCAAGAATTGAGCCTACAACCAATGGGCAGATTAGTCCGCCTGTTGTTCCAGACTCCGGGTTTGGGCCAAATCAAACCCAGAGAGGATGTAGAGATCAGACTGGATGCAAACACATACTGACACAAGAGAGGAAACAGCAGTGTGTTGTAGAGCAGCGGTACTGTGCTAATTGATGGCAGGGCTAGTGTTGGACACGGGTTCGGGTCAACCCGACGGGTTTGCGGGTCGGGTTGACCGGGTCCGGGTTGCGGGTCACGGTTTGGCACGACCCGCAAAACCCGTACCCGACCCGCAGACCCGTCGGGTACAACGGCCCGCACCTACGCAAGCGGCCATTCAGATCCACACTGTCAATCAAGTGTCGCTAAGCGCTGATCAACGGCGATCACAGAAGCCCCACTGAGACAAACAAATCTCTGTCTTACCTCCTCCCACCATGGACTGTGCAATGTTTAACATTGCACACTCATTTCTTCTATTCGGTGCCTTCGCAGTGCTGGTCAGTGCCTTTGAGGTGCTGGGTGAGGTCTCTACACGACCGCCTACGCGTTAGGGGCTGAGCAGTGCTCAAACACGCTGACTTCACGTCGGCGTTCCGCAAGATTTTGAAATAGTTTAGGGTGTTGTGTACCCGAATTCAATACATTTATTTCACATGCACTGACTCCCCAGCCTCAATTTAGGGGCTGAGTGCTCAGTCACACTGACTTTGCGTCGGCATTCCACAAGATTTTGAATAGTTTAGGGTGTTGTGTACCCAAATTCAATACATTTATTTCACATGCACTGACTCCCCAGCCTAAATATTCAGCCTGCTGTGTTGGCCGCTATGGAATCAAGGGGTAAGTCAGAATTCCATTCAGTTATCTCTCCTAAACATTATTGTGTCGCTGCGCAACTACAGGGGGCAATCAAACACATGAATGTTTGCAGATGCATAAATAGTGGGCCACCAGTAAGCGTCAAATATTCTCGGGCATCCATGCCTTCCTCTAAATCATCAGCCAGCTCGAGTATCCGCTCTGTCGCCTCAGTCGCTGCCCGCAAGCTCAAAGGGGCGGCAAAGGAGATTGCCAAGACGGCTGTCAGTGCTGTCAAGGGTACATATCGATTTCGTACTACTCCAACTCTTCTCACTCCCATCCTAGCCGTTGTCCATGCCAAATCACAGACTTCACGCAAGAATGATAATGGCGATACTGAGGGTAAGATCTTTCTTCATGATTGGATCCCTACTAACCATTATCAACTTCTAGACGTCAAGAGTCGCATGCACTCTGGTGTATACCAGTTTTTTGAGCCGCCCAAACTCGACAGGGACGACGATGGGCGGGAGTATCAATTCTTCAAGTGTTCTGCACCCTGGGGCTGCAAGCACAAGGGAAAGGGTACGACCCGTTTCCAAACTAACAAGAACGGCAGCAAGGTCACGGACAAGTCCTCGACATCGAACCTGGTGAAGCACGCCAAGAAATGCTGGGGTGCAGACGTTGTTGAGGCTCGGATGAAGGGGTGTCGAGGCGCAGGGAAGGGATGGTGACATTTTTGCCGCTTTCGCCCGCACCAGCGATCACCCTGTCCAGCCAAGCGACCGTATGCTGACAGAGGCAGAGCTCAGGTGTGTGTGCCAGGTCTCACCAGTTAGCTAATTCTAACACCCATTTACTAGGGCGCACATTGTTCGTTGGGTCATAGAGAACCACCGTCCTCTCAATTTCGTTGAGGATCGGGAGTTCAGGCTCATCTTCAGTGCTGGAAGACCCGAATTTCGGCTTCCTGGACGCTGCGCAGTGTCTCGCGACCTGAATGCTGCTTATGGACGGGCTCGAGCTCATATCGAAGCTCTTTTGACCGTTGTGTCTTGTTTTTTTTATGTGTGAATATGTACTCACCACTATCAGGGCTATAATGGGAGATTGAGCTTCAGTACCGACACCTGGACATCCCCAAACCACCGTGCCTTTGTGGCTTGGATCGTACATCTTCAGCACGAAGGGGAGCTGCTTGCCTTTCCCCTTGATATCTATATGAAGTGCCAGAGGTATTTGAGACCTCAAATTGGGATCGTTCGGTCGTTTTAATCTTGTTTTCAGTCCCACACTGGCGAAAACCTTGCACGACAATTCAACGACATGCTCTCTAGGTTCAACATTGCGCACAAGGTATGTAAAACAATTTCAAATAAAGCCCGTACTGATTCTCTCCAGATTCTGGCCTGGACTGGGGATAATGCATCGTCGAACGACACCCAGAATACCTCGCTTGGCGACAGTCCCAACAATTCTTTCGAGGCCGTGAATCACGTCCGTTTGCTACAACCACACCCTCAACCTCGCAGTCCAGGCCTTCCTTCGTCCATTTTCTCCTCCTCCTCCGAAGAAAGGTGGCAAGGGCAAGGCTAGGGACGATACCGATCTATTACTATGTAGCAACCTCCATGCCAGTGGAGCGATTCTTCTCGCAAGGTCGTCATCTGCTGGTCTTCACGCGCAAACCGTTTTGTCTGGTGATTCTATTCGGAAGTTTTCTATGCTTCGGGGGGTGGAGTAAGCGCGATCTTATTTGCACCGAGCTAGTCGTGGAAGCTGTAAAAGGTGATGGGTGATCGGGCTCGTATTGAGTTGAAAAGCACCGCTCCCGTGGATGACAAGGAGGAAGGAACAAGCAGCAAGAAAGCTCGTAGTGACTAGCGTAGCCGGTATATGATACTATTTGTGTTTGTCAAGTTGTTTGAAGTTCATACCCGTTATAAAATTTTATTTATTGTACTCTTTGGGTTTGCAAGACTGTAATACAAAGCAGATTTTATTTTAATCTTCATTGACTTAGTTGACGGCCGTCTCTGAGCTGCAACCGTACCCATACCCTCAACCCGTACCCGCGGGTTCATGCCGTACTTGACCCGCGGGATGGCGGGTAGGGTATAGACCCGTACCCACCGGGTTCGGGTTTTTCCGGGTCCGGGTCCGGGTCACTGTTTCTAGACCCGTACCCGTACCCGTGTCCGTCACTAGGCAGGGCAGACTAGTCTGCCCATTGTTCCAGGCTCCGAATTTTGAGCCAAATCAAACCCAAGGAAGACAAAGAGATCATACTGGATGTAAGCACATACTGACACAAAAGGGGACACGGCAGTGCATGGTAGAGCATGGGTATTGTGCTAATTCATGGCAGGGCAGACTAGTCCGCCATTGTTCCAGGCTTCGAATTTTGAGCCAAATCAAACCCAGAGAGGGTGAAGAGATCACATTGGATGCAAACACATACTGACACAAGAGGGACACAGTGGTGCATGGTAGAGCACAGGTATCGTGCTAATTGATGGCAAGGCAGACTAGTCCGCCATTGTTCCAGGCTTCAAATTTCAAGCCAAATCAAACCCAGAGAGAATGAAGAGATCACATTGAATGCAAACACATACTGACACGAAAGGGGTGGCTTCAGAAACAGACACCAGGGATACAGGAAGTTGGGGGAGGGCAGGGCAGGCAGGTATGGGGAGCGTGGGCACGCACTGGCAGCCTGCGGATAAAAATAGAATATATTGCCAAATTGGGATATTACCCACGCGGCGGACAAGGGCCTTTAAGAGGGGTTATTTTACTACAAACAAGAGCACTTCAGTTGAGATCCCGAGACATATGTCATAAGAACGACATGAATAAAGGGGTAATGTCGGATCAAAATAGAGGTCAGATGAGTAGCGGAGTTTTAAAAGCTTCAGACAGACAGCGTAATTTTATAAAGAGGGAGAACAAGAGTGCGCTGGGGCACTCCGCACCCCAGCACTTCAGTTGAGATCCCAAGACATATGTCATAAGAACGATATGAATAAAGGGGTAATGTCGGATCAAAATAGAGGTCAGTAGCAGAGTTTTTAAAAGCTTCAGATGGGACAGCGTAATTTTATAAAGAGGGAGAATAACCCCCCTTAAAGGCCCTTTACGTAAATTTGGCGGTGCACCCTGAGGTGATCGATCGAGAGTGATACAGCTGATTACGTTTGCATTCACACGGAAATTGCTGTTCCACTATGCAGGCGTACAACTGTCGGCAATGACTCGGCATGCGAGAAATTCTTTGGAGCAAGGGGAAGTCCTGTTCTTTCCATCGCTTCATGGATCCGTAAGAAATCTGTGAAGAACGCTGTCATTCATCCCCTCGGGCGGGCGTGCTCAAGTTCAATGTCAGCTCAGGACATACAGCAAACTCGACTTAGACGAACAGTTCTCGGGCGGCGATGCTTGCAAATGGGTCGTCATTTGAGATGATGGGGAGTGGAGGTAAGTCCAGGCCGTGCTGGAACATGCAAACTAGCGAGGGCATACATGCCAAACTATAGATAATGATCCACAATCACAATCAGTTTTCAACGAATTGCACAGAAACCAAGCGAATAAAATGAATGTATGCAGGTAGAGAGTATTCTGTAGATGTAATACCTTCAGACATTGTGATGCTTTATGATCAAGGCGCGTTCCATGCCCTTCAAACTCCCCAAAGGTGATGGGCACATCCAACGCCGTTTGGGTGTTTTTTCACGGCGCCCAGCAAAGACGCTGCTCAGTCCGCCTGCAGCCGAGGCAGACACAAGCCGCATAGTATCGGAAGGATCAAAATCATCCTCAGGCATAGGATCTGCAGTATAAAGCGCTATGGCAGCGAGAACGACATAAATCGTGGGGCCAGCGGACTCGGTCCCGGAAATGAGCACCCAGAAAACAAATGTGGTGGGCTCCCAGCCGAATAATTAGGTGTGTAGTTTTCTTGTGATCGAACGGCTTAAATTGTTGGGCACTCCGCCATGGAAGGTGCCGTTTGCCTGGGACAGGCAGGCCTAAGGATCTGCGATAATGTATTGAGTGAAGAGTCCCAGGTTGAGGCACAGTTCTTGCAGGGGTACGACTCCACCACTAGCTCTTGGAACGATGACTGCCGCCGAAAATTGTTTATTTTCCCCTCATTTCACTCCATCTCGGCGCAGAATCCTATCAGAATATTTTTCGCTCGTTAGTCTTTCGTTCTACCGACACGAAAACATTTTTCTGAATTTTTACACTCCCACAATCGGAGGCGGCCCGTTTGCAATGGCACTACCATGAAGGCACGAAACGTGTTGCCGTCGATCTGCTGCGCGATTGCCGGTATACCTCCAGCGCGAGATATACGCCGGCGTTGTGCCGGTCCCATTGTTCGCTGTCACGTACGCGCCCAGTGCCGCGCCTGGCATGATATCACTGTAAGTATCAAACCCGATCACCACAGCAAGCAGCCCGCACCAATAAACTGACCCGCGCCGCCGCTCACAATCGTCGCTGGCAACGCGCCCAGCACGAGAGGCGTTCCGCCCTGCGGCGTCGCGGAGAACGTGTAGTGCGTGTCGTTGTTTTGCGCGGATGGCGAGGGTGATGGGGTCGCGCCAGGAGGCGGGGGATGCTGTGGATCACGGGGGGCGGGGGCAACGTGCTCAGGTTGCCGCCGCCTGTGGTGCGGAGGCGCAGGTGGGGGGTAGCAGGAGCACCGGCGCTGTCGGCCAGCAGGATGATACCGAGGTCGAGGTGCTGCACTTGGTCGAGGAAAAGCGTCGCGCCGGCCTCTGCGTTAAGCGCGGTTGGCGCGAAGGCGACGTCGATGCTGAATTCGAACAGGGTGTCTGTCTGGAGGCGCGTGATCACCGAGATGGGGCCGTTGCTGGAGCTGATGTCTGCGCACGGCTGGATGCGCAGCGTATTGGGGTGCCCTGGGGAGGACACGGTGAAGGAGTCGAGGGTTGGGCCAGCGCCAAAAGAGGAGGTTCGACGGAAGAGCGCTTCCGGGAGCAAAGTCGAACACATCGGGCGTGCCATAGATGGGTCCGGTGCCCCGCACGTCTTTCGAGACCGGAAGCGCCCATGCGCTCTCGCTGCCGCGAACGGGCGACACCACAGGGAACTCGCCCTCGACCCACCGTCGCGGGCGTTACGACCATCTCGCGCCCCATAGGGTAGTTGGTGAACTCCGGCCCCGAGCGCGTAGCAAGCGCGCACATCCACCAGTTTCCCGCCGCGTCCTGGAAGAGGTCAGCGTGCCCGACCGTTTGGAAGTACTCGTCGGTGTTTTTGTTCGTCAGGACGGGATTCCCTGCGAAGCCGATGTACGTGCCGGTGATGTTCTCGAGCGCGCATGGTCACCTCGTGGCCGAGGGCTGTGCCTCCTTCTGCGATCAGGAGGTAGTACCATCCATCCTTCTTGTAGATGTGTGGGCCCTCGGGGTTGGTGTTACCTGTGCCGTTCCAGAGCTGGGTGGCGGGGACCCAGCACGCCCGTGTCCAGGTTGATTGTGGAGATGATGCTTTGCGCGGGTCGTCATATACGGGATGCCGTCGTCGTCCCAGAAGAGGTCGGGGGTCGATGTTCGGCGCCTGGAAGAGGACGGGATCGCTCCACGCGGCGTTGTCGAACGGGTCGGTAGTCTTAAACAGCAGGCCCGGGGGGAGCGTGTCACTCCCATCCGCTACGAAGAACGTGATCGCGTAGAAGACGCCCTCGTGGAAGCGCAGCGTAATTGCGAATATGCCGCCGCCCTGACCGGTGGTGTTGAAGTGCGGCCACTGGGTCTCCCGATTCAACGCGTGGCTGGCGAGGCCGCCAGTTGACCAAGTCTTTGCTGGCGTGAATCGGCATTGCGGGTGTCACGAGGAACGTCGAAGTCGCGCAGAAGAAGGTGTCGTCCCACTCAGGGACGAAGACGCAGCTAGGGTCGCTGTGCCATCCAGGAACAGTTGGGTTTCAGGTGAGTTTTGTTCGCGGGGGCTGTGGCGGCGGCTGGAGAGCAGTGGCGATGGCGAGGAGATAGTAGATGAGTAGACGAAACATCTTCGGCGAATATGTCGTCTTCTCGAGCTCATTTATAAGAAATTCCGTGAGGTTTTCAGGAAATAGAAAAGAAGAAGCAAAGTCTGACAATATCCCCCGTTCTGCCGATATCTCCCCATCTGGATTCCCAGGCCCATGTGTTCGGGATGCGCATCGAAGTTGATTTGGATTCGCACACCTCATTACCAAGAATTCCCGCGTCCTGTACCAGAGTACGGAGGTTGTACGGAGGTGGGAAGTGTTCCGGAGGCTGTGTGATCGGCAATCAGCGGCGCAAGCACACCGGAAATTCCCGACATTTGGTTGAACCGAATCTTAAACCAAGGGCTAATGTGTCAGTTCAAGTTTCAGTTAAACCGAAATTCCTATTGGTTTAAATTTCAACTTTACCAAAATCAATGTATTGGCTTTTGGTCACGCCAACAGCGAGCCAAAATACTGGGGTTTTTCATTCAAATCAACGGTCACGTGTCATGTTGATGTCGAATATTGGTCGATGTCACGCGTCATGAAGGCATTTGTCGAACCTCCAAGTTATCACGAATCCTCCCCCCCCCGCCCCCCCGCCCCCCAGGAGCACAAAAAAGGTCAAAATTTCCCTGAGATTGTCAAAATTTTGGCAGGTGTTACACAAAAATTCGGCCACTGTCGAAATGTCGAATAGGTAAATCGGGTCATGCATCACACCCCCTGTCGATTTGAATGAAAAACCCCAGTACAATCAATTGGTTTAAGGATCGGTTTGACAGTTTGACAGAAATCCAATCCAAAACCACATCTTCTGCACTCAAATCATGTCCAAATAGTCTCAATTTCTGTGAGAAGTGACCTTCACACATTTGAAAAAAAATTGTGGAGTCGGAAATATTTTTGTGGCCTGCCAAGATGTCTACCATGCAGTTAGAGACATTTTGAACAAGATGTATGTTACAATGACAAACGCCTCCGAGCGTCCACAAGTCGGTAAGACGACAAGGGATTAACCGTTCGTCAAGGAAGTTGAATAAAACACTAGGAGAGGTACAGAATAAACTACGACTAGGCTACAACTATATACTGTTCTGTATATCTAATCATTGTAACTATTGTCAAGTCGAACCATGAGAACTAAGTAAGCATGAGGTAAAAACTATGATCCGAGCATAAGGCTTCGGCGTGGGTAAATGTTCATAAGTAATGCTATGCTACTATATATAAACTAAATGAACTGTCTATGCGTTGCTTCCATCTGTTAGGCGTGTGGTTCTTACTAAGAACATGCCGTAGTCCACAAGGCTATAGTAACCACCACATGTATACCATGTGTCCATGTAAATATAACTGTTCATGCGTATAGCATGTGTTCCAGTTCGATTGTACCAACCGATCGTTCGTCATAATTAACTAATCCGATTCATCGGTAACTTCCTCAATCGTTGGGAGGCGGGATGGCGGTGTCACATGAGAGGCGCTATCATGTGGTTTGTGATAAGATAAAAAACACTCAAATCGTTGATAAGCACGGGATTTGTCCACCCATGAAATCTTCGCTTTTTCGCGTTTTCATGACAAGACATGTACCGGGCTACGCTCCAGAAGCGTCAGTACTGAGGTTCCCAAGTAGCTGGCAGGGCAGGAACCACTGAGTAACGGATGGGAACGGGGGAGGAATACTCTGGAACCATTGGCATGTGCTCGCTCCGAAACCTGTAGGAGATGTGTAGCCCAACGACCAAGTGGAACGTGAAGTCTACTCTATTCCCGCTCACGGAACTAGACAGGACGGACTGGAATCCTGTTGTGGTGTGTTGGACATGAGACGCGTAACGCGTTCTGATCATATGATCACTGGAAGGGGCTGGGAACATCATATCTTGATGGATCCACGCCGTCCCGGGCATTCGGATAAGGGATGGTCACTAAGCGAGGGTCCGATCACTTGGACCTACACTCATCGGCTCTGGAGCAAGTACCCATACTGGGAAGTACTTTGAATGCGGTATCCCTGGAGAGCTACGGACTGGGGGCTTCGGTTTCCAGATGTTCCGGTAGACGGGAAAGGCACCGGCATTGGGAGGAACAGCATATACAGTCGGGATCGACATAGGGGATCGGTTGTGATGGCTCCGGCACAGTCTGACTGATCGTACATGTGCACAGGATCGCACCAGGATGGCTGTGCTCGACATGGGCAGCCAATAGAAGGACTCAGATACCCATTCTTACGACGGATACACGGAAGTCGGACGGAATAACGGACTATTTTACTCATACTTACTTATTCTTGGACGTTTCCATGTGTTTCAGCGCTTTGTATTTAAGTAGCGGGCATCTTGGGCGACTTCACGGAATCACCCCACAGGCTAGTAGGCGGAAACGCTGTGAATTGGGCAGATACCGGGGAGTTCGAACAAGGTGTCTCTTAGAATTCATCTTGGCTTGGAATCTTTTCTTTTGTGACCGGTATCCTTGGGATCCGACTTTTGCCGTTTGACTGGAACTGTTGGGATCGTGCTGAGTACGCACTTGGTTGTTTGGGTTGTGTTGTGAAGAGCTTGGGATCGGAACCCACTACTGTTGAAGAGCTTGGGATCGGAACCCACTACTGTTAAAGAGCTTGGGATCGGAACCACCACTGTCTGGAGCGCTTGGGATCGGAACCCACTACTGTTGTTACTGTATCACGCTTGGAATCGGCATCCACCTCGCTTTGGAGAACCCCAGCACCCCGTTCTCGTTTGTTTTCATAGCTGAGAAGCTTCACATCATCGCACTCTGTGCTTCCTGTCTGTCCGGGTCAATCCTCGTTCACTCAGATCTAGCCTGAACACTTGCACAGCAAGGGTTCCATTCGCATCGACACTCTCGTTGCGGTCCACTAGCTTTCCTGTCTGTTCCGGTTCCATTCCGGTTCACTCAGATCAAGGCTCAAGTACTTGGACTTCGTTCCAAGGACTTCTATAAACAATACAACGCTCTCTCCTCGTTTCTGAGGTCTATACCATTCCCTGCAACCTTTTTATAAGGCCCTGTACCAGGGTCTTGATACTCGTCTGTGCACGTCTCGAGCACTTCCGTTCCGTTCCAACGCACTTCTGTGTGTAGGTTTGGTTTTGGTTGGTGTTTTCTTGATAGGTTCAGAGCACATCGATCATCGTGACAATGTATCTGGCTCCAGTTCTGAGTTCTCAGCCAAACTGGCTGGTGAATTGTTCTAATGGGATGAAGATTACCTCCATAGAATCTTGTCTCATTGATTCTGAGGAGTACCTGCAGTGAACATTGCTAATCAGATCATCAACTTGGCACATTGAAGTCATAGCATACACATAGCTGATTCGATTGGATGTTTGACTACAGATATCTGATTGAGGAGAACAGCCCTTGTGAGGCCTTGGCTGTTATCTGATCCATCATATTGTACAAGAACACATATGGAGCTGCCTTGTTGTCGCCCTCACAGATCCTAAGGAATTCTTGTCTGTTGCTACGAATGTAGTGTTTGATCTAAGAAAAGCACTTTTCAATTGGGTTGAGGTCCGGTGAGTACAGTGGGAGATAGATGAGCTTGATACCTTTGAAAAGTGTGTCAGCCATAGTAATGAGAGAAATGAGGAAACACACCTTGGATTACACATTTCTTTAACCCCATCAACATGGTGTATGCGGTAATTGTCGAGAATCAAAACACTTCAGGGGCAGGATAAGGATTCATCACCTCTCCAATCTTGTTCGAATTATGGTGTTTCTGTAATAGGTGAATGACTCGTCACTTTAGATTGTGTGAATAGTTATTTCTGAGAGAAAACTTGATGTCTTCTTGCCATGGGAGAGGGAGTGATGTCCAGGGACAAAGGGCAGGCAATGACACATTGTGGGCGTGATGTGATCATCACGGCGACCTGATGATCACCGCACCACAATGCGACCGGATTAGCAACGTTCAATGCAAGTGTTGCTCAGAATCAATGGAATAAGAGCCTACAGAGGTAATCTTTGTCCCAATAGAATGATCCACCAGCCGGTTTGGCTGAGAACTCAGATAACTGGAGCCAGATACATATTTCCTGTTCAAAATGTCTCTATCACATGGCAGACATTCTGGCGGGCCATGAAAATATTTCCGACTCTATGACAATTTTCCAAATGTGTGAAGATCGCCTCTCCCAGAAATTGAGACTATTTGGACATGATTTGAATGCGGTAGACAGAAATCCTGCATTGGAAGTGGGATTTTGGAGACATTCAAAAGATGATATTTTTGAGGATATGGCTCTATCACTAATTGGACATGAATTATTCCAGACAATCTGGCTGGTTTCAGGTCAATCGGTGAAGAACTGAGCGAGATATGAACAATTCTTTGGCAGGGATCAAAAATCTCACGAAAAACAGAATTTTCAATCCACACCTTCGGTTACTGTTATTAGCTGTAAGAGTTTTAGTTAGACCGATTTGAAAACTGATACTTCATTTTTCAGTTTTCATATTGACACAAACTGATGCTCAACCCAATATTTATGTTTTTGGTATGGGTATCAGCTGAACTGTTTTACATACCAAAAAGACAGCAATATGCAGGCACTCAACAGTGTGCTGCCTCCACGTAAATCCTGATGCATGGCGGGAGGCATGGTGAGCCATGAGCTGCTGATGATTAGAGATGAGTGATGTGCACGTTTGCCCAAGGTGGCCAGCATACAAAGAGTGAGTAGGAGGAGAAAAGAGAAAAGTGCCAGCACATGCTACCTGATTGTCGAGTCGTGATCAGTTCATTGCTGTTTTTGGTTTGTGCAAGCAAATTTGTGTCCTGCTCCCAGTAGGGCTGATGAGTGGCACGGCTCGCTACCAGGGTTGATATTGCTGTGTCAATTTTGGTGTGGTCCAAACTTGAGCTCAACTAATTAATGCAAGGTGATTTATAACTTTCGGGTTGGAGCCTGGAGGTCATAACTTGAGGAGCTAGCGCTGCAGCTAATTTGAATTCAGGTCCATTTCAAAAAAGAGGTCCAAGAATGAATAGAACAAGACTTGAATTCCATATGTCATGAAGAAACCGAGTCAAGCATCAAGATGTAAGCATCAAGGCAGGAGTTTCCAGGCTCTAAGGGCTGCAATTGGACACAAGCAGAGCAGCTCTGGCCACAGTTCACAAGAAATGAAGGAACATGTTCATGTTGCCAAACCTTTTACCTGTTCAAGTTGAGGCCAAATGTCGTCAGGATGAGCAGCAAACTCTGGAGATAAAGGTCACGGAAACTTGGAGCAAAAAAGTGAAAACCAGATTAAACCGATAATTACAAGTCATGAGTCCGAGAATAACGAGGAAAAAGCAATGTGGTGGGTGGTGCAATAGATCTTCTACAATGAACCACTAGGTGCAGAATAAATAGTGAGTGGAATTTGTTGAAATAAGTGAGAAGGATAGAGATATACTAAGTCTGTGTCTGAGGAAGAATTACAGAGAGTGGAAAATAGATGAAGGAGTTAGGTGTTGGATTATGTTTCTCAGCAATCTCGGAGATGTTCGAATACAGATGGAACACAGGACAAAGCATGTAAATTTCCAATGATCATGCATCATGGAAACCTAAACATTCCACATTGCACAAGCAGAGCCCAATCACGACTTTGATGGAAAATGAAGGTCAAATTTTCAATTGCAGTGATTCCAATGTAGCAGAAATTTAAATGGGAGGCCGTGTTCAAGACAGTAGTTTGCCTGAGGTCGTTGTCAAGGTTAGAATATTGAATTTGGCTTCCCAAAGACAGACTGGATGCAAAATGGAAGAAGAGCGAAGAATGTGGACAAAACCCTAAGCCAGATTACGAGTTTGAGGACAGCAATCATCAGATCTCCTGCCAGAGGGTGCAAGCTGAAGAATTTTGGCAGAGGATCAGTACTTACGCTGAAAGAGATGACGGAAATGTGATTTTCACTGACCTGTTAAAATAGGGTGCCCTAAAACCCTTATGTAAAGGTAGCAGGAATTCACTACCTTGTCAGGATTTTTGAGTACTTGCTCTTGGCAGAGAACTTGAAGCGAGCAGAGACGGAAGGTACATATACTTACCATCAGATAAGAGCTAAGTATCTGTGCACCTGAGTAATACACATGGCTTCTCGGCCCGGCTTGGCTTGAATGCTGCGGTGGCTCAGCATGGACTGGCTTTGGCCATGGCTTTTGTTGGATTTTTCTTGATCCTTTGTTTCTGCATGGTAGCTTGGTTCAGTCAATTAATTAGCCTTATGACAGCAACTTTGGGACACAACCTGATGTCAAGGGACACCATACTGAGCAAGCTTTTCGCCCTTTGTGTTCTTCTCCCTCAATTCTTCTCCATTTGTATTTTTTTTTCCATCCTCTCAAAGTGCCCAGAACTTTTAGATAAGCCAAATGCATCAATGCATCAACAACACATCAGCTCCTTGAAAACATGTATGGGAGTGTTTCATACCTTCTCCGTGTCCTGCCTGCATCTCTCAACTCCTCCTAAAGCCTATGTACGTCGAATGGCAGAGTCCACTGTCTATTTCAATGTTCACGATGCTCGATCCAGGTTAAAAACCATGGTGTCTCAATTCCCCCCCTTTTACCATATATGGTTCACAGTTGTTGACCCGACTCCTGAGTGTTTTCGATGCACTGGGCACCCTGTTGGTGCCGGGAACTGTACTTAACGGCTACACTCCCCATGCCATCTCCCCACCCACCCCGAGACCATTATGCCAGGCTTCTTCTTTGCCCGCATCACGGCTTGGGGATGAAATGGAGTTGCAATGGATTTCTTACGGATATCTGGCAGTGTGACCCTGCACTGTTACTGGGATTACACCTCACAACCAAGTTGAACCAACTCCACTCTCCTTTTTTTTCGCTCTCAATTCTCCTTTTAGGTGTACCACAATTCATTCGCTAGTTACTCCAGCCCAGACACTGTGATTTCAAGAAAAATATAAATGCTGCTTTGTTCTTGTCAAAACAAGCCAGCTAATTCCCCCCACATCTGAATTGTTCCTGCTGCATTTTGGTCAACCCTCTTCTTGCCATGGCTGGCCCCCACATATCTCGTTCAAGTGCCAGACCTAGAAAAGTGCATCCACCGGTATCGTTCAGGTGTGTCTGATCTCTCTTCTTCGTGGAAATGACTCCAACTATCAAACAGGTACACCTAGCAGCGATGCTGCTCTATTGTTCAACCTTTTCCGCTGGCTCGCAGTCAACGTCTCACTCTTCTGCCTCCTGCTGACTCTATTATTTGCTCTCCACATTTCCCGGGTGGTCAGAACCAATGTTATACTATCTACATTTGCTCGCATTTCTGTTGTCTCTCTCCTTGTGGTCTTGGGCTTCATTTTGCCTTTTATCAGTGCATAATTTCGACTCCAATTGGATCTGACCTGATCTGTCATTTATTCAGCAATGCTGCATTCCCCACCTTTATGGGGTATCAAGTGATCATTCAGCCAAAGCGGCCACTGACCTTGTCAGGGAAAAGCTATAGCCACTTACTTAACTGTAGTACAATATGATGCATTTTTTTTTCCGCCCCTGACACGACCATATCACTGTAATGACTGTAATTTTATGGTCACCATACTGTCTGATACTCAAAGTCATTGCTTCTGGGTCATAATTCCACAGCCGTATCCAGCACGGCCATGACCATATACAGTATGGTTGCCAGCCCTAGCATATACACCTGACATTTTGGGGGGTAAAGACATAAAGTAGCTAATTTCAGCTCTATTCATCTCCCAGAAGCTCGATGATAGCTGTCCTTGCCAAGCGAAGTCTCGCATTGACTACCATGAGTGTTTGAATAGTATTTGCTTTCAGACTAGATCGATGGAGGCCAATAGTGTCCCGGCCACCTGAAAAGATACAGTCAACAGCGACTGCAGAGCCTACATGTAATATCTTGCGTGAGAAACAATACAATATCAAACATAAGTTCCATAACTCACCTGGGATACATAAAATATCCGCAACGACTGAACCACCATTGCAAAGGATCTACCTTGTCGAAGGGACTGTCGGGAACATTAGTATTCCCTTCAACTCATGTTTCTTCTCAGCGGCGTCCGGTTGTTGCTTCATGTAGCGAGAGAAGAAGTTGATTTTCTGTGGCGAATCCTGAGAGGCTATTGGAGCTTCTAGAGTGTCATCAGATTAGGAGCGTAGTAGAGGTTATATTCAAACTCGAGCATTGTTCAAGCATGGTCAAGATCTTCAAGAAGACCAACGTCATCCTGAAAGTCCCTTCACAGTGTTCCATACGAGATTCTCGGGTCAAGGACTATAAATATCCATCAGAATAAGTATACCCTCCAAAAAATGACTTATGAGTAGCCTATAGATAGTACTTAGATTGATCAAATTTGCGGAAGTAGTCGCTCAGCTTGCAATGAGCAGCCCCAAGCCCAGCCTTCAGTGTGTGTGGTGTCAGTTTCATCCGGCAAACTGGTAACAATTTCTTTGAGACTCTGCTGGAGTCCATGAAAGATGGCGTGAGTTGCTGAAAGCATTGGTTTTCTTTGTTGCCGACATCTGCGTTCTCGTGGACCAAGAGAGTTTGAGCCACTTGGTGACTTTCTCACTCAAGAGTATCCCATTCAGCCATCGAGATTTGGGGTGAATTGAGTAAAAATCTGGGGCATAAACACGTATACGGCATATTCAGATAGGCGTAATATGCTCGGACATGTACCGGGGACCGTAACATATTGAAGGATATACACTACACCTTTGTAATGTAAATACGAAACATATACCCGTACAGATATGGGTACGACTTAATGCCCTGGGTTTTATCGATGTTTCGAAATCTGATTTACCTCACACACCATGTTAACCTTCACCTCCACCCTTTCATTGTCCCCAAAATCAAGCCCACCTATCCAACCCACCGCCCAAGCAATCACGTCCCTGTGGAGTACGCAACTCACTTCCTTGCCTTGCATGGTAATCTTGTGGTAATCACTAGCAAATGATGGGAGAGTCGGTGGTTCGAATCCGCCCGGGGACATTCATGGCTGGGTCATTAGTTTTTCTTCTCAGAGGGGCAGACACCCGATGTTCGTTCATATACAGCATACATTTTTTTTTGCAGTTTTTGTAGACGTTTTCGAGGTTCGCCGTGACTGCAGATGCGACTAACTGACGCACTTATTTCAATCTTCAGTGGGTTTTGAGTTTCATTGATGTTCCGAATCTTGTTTACCTCCTCACATGCCACGTTAGCCTTCACCTCCATCCTTTCATCATCCCGCTCCTCTCCAAAATCAAGCCCACCTATCCAACCCACCGCCCAAGCAATCAAGTCCCCGTGGAGTATGCAAACTCGCTTCCTTGCCTTAAAGGACTGAGTACAATCATGGGAGAGTCGGTGGTTCGAATCCACCCAGGGACATTTCTAGTGCAAATCATAGCATTTTTTTGACGCAGACTTTCGATCTGTATGCATGTCAATGCATTTCGGTCGATTTCTCTGGGTTTTATAATGATGTTTCGAAATCTGATTTACCTCCTCACACACCGCGTTATCGTTCACCTCCATCCTTAAGCTTTCACTATCCCGCCCCTCCCCAAAATCAAGCCCACCTAGCTTACCCAACCCACCACCCAAGCAATCAAGTCCCCGTGGAGTACGCAACTCGCCTCCTTGCCTTATAGAACTAAGAACAATGATGGGAGGTTGGTGGTTCGAATCCGCCCGGGGACATTCATTGAGCAATTTGTTTTCCTCGTGGAGGGCAGATGCCCGACATTCGTATACATACAGCGTACATTTTTTGTTGCGGTTTTTGTTTTTGTAGACGTTTCGAGGTTCTCTGCAACGGCGGATGCGACTGGCCTGAATGACTGACGCTGCGCTTATTTTCTTCTTCAGTGGGTTTTGAGTTTTGTTTAATGATGTTTCGAAATCTCGTTTACCTCCTCACGCGCCGCGTTAATATCCCGCCCCTCCCCAAAATCAAGCCCACCTATCCAACCCACCGCCCAAGCAATCAAGTCCCCGTGGAGTACGCAACTCGCTTCCGTGCCTTGGAGGGTAATCATTGTCGAAAAATGATGGGAGAGTCGGCGGTTCGAATCCGCCCGGGAACATTCGTGGATTGATCCGTTATTTTTTCCTCGTGGAGGGCAGACGCCCGACGTTCGTATACATACAGTGTACTTTTTGTTTTTGTAGACATTTTCGAGGTTCGCCGCGACGGCGGATGAGACTGACTGACTGAGTGACACTGTGAGGCTTATTTCCTTCTTCAGTGGGTTTTGAGTTTCGTTTTATGATGTTTCGACATCTCGTTTTACCTCCTCACACCGTAACGCGCGCCGCGTTAACCGTCATCTCCACCCGCCCCGCCCCAAAATCAAGCCCAGCTATCCAACCCACCACCCAAGCAACCAAGTCCCCGTGGAGTACGCAACTCGCTTCCTTGCCTTGGATGGGGTGGTACTAGTTTGAACACTTATGGGAGAGTCGGTGGTTCGAATCCGCCCGGGGACATTCATGGCTGGATCCCTGGTTTTTTCCTCTCGGAGGGCAGTATACATACAGCGTACGGTTTTTTTTTTTTTTGCGGTTTTTTGTAGACGTTTTCGAGGTTCGCCGCGACGGCGGATGCGCCTGACTGACTGACGCTGCGCTTATTTCTTTCTTTCTTCGGACCCGACGCCCTTCGAAGTTCCGCGCCCCAGCCCAGCCTTTGCGCCGTTGGTCGCATCGAGCGACTCGAAACAAGAGCTGAAGTGCACGGCGAATGTCGAAATGGAATTCCATTCACCATTGTCAATGCTCGCTACATACGTAAAAGGATTTCACGCCGGGGGCGGCGTATTCTGAGAAACGGGAGAAAAACAACTATAGGGCTACACAGGCAGAACGGAGAGCTACTAGCGCAGATGCGCAAGTGCGCGGCGCGCGAGGGGTGTATACGGATAAGTAGAGATGGAGCCGAGATCGATACAGCCAAGAACCGGGAAGGGAGACAGATATGCTACATGTGTTGTATGTGGGAGTCATGCGGGGTATGTGTGTGTCAATGAGATGAGCGGAGAGATGTAGGAGAAAGGGAGATAAGAGAGAGGGGGATATATAACGTTATTTTGCGTACTGCGCTTCGTTTTCGTCATCGCGGCCAGCGCCACCATCGTCATCCACCCAGACGTCCGGAATAATGACAAGACAAGACAAGATGACCTACTGCACGCCGAGATTCATCGCGCCGAGCACAACCTCCCACGCGAGGTCGACGGCGGCCCACAGCGCGGGGGTCGTACACGCCCAGCGCGACCATGTCCTGCCACAGCTCCTTGACGTGCCCCGCGTGCGCCATGAGCGCGCTGAGGGACGTGCCGGCGGCGGCGAGGAGGTGCGCGAGAGAGCGCGTGCCGCGTGGAGGGCGTGGCGAGGCGCGGCCGCCAGCGCCGCCGACGGGTCCTGCGCGGCGGCGAGGGAGGCGAGGAACGCGGGCGGGAGGGGCAGGAGCGCGCCGAGGGCGGCGTCGATGCGGTGCGTGTACATGTACGCGTGCAGGATGGCGAAGGCCTGCGGGGAGGGGAGCGCGAGCGGCAGGACGGGGAGGGTGATGGCCCAAGTACCACCGCCTACAGGCTGTAGGCGGGTGGTACTTTCTCTAGCGTCACAAATAACTACACTAGTCCTCGGGTTGTGCCTTCCGGTAAGTTTGTGTTTAGGCGTCTTGCGAAGAAGCTAAATATTGGATAGATTTCAGAATGATCTCGCTTGGAGATATAGATCTGCAGCATGAAATACGCTTGAAAAATCGAACTGGTCGCGTTCGTCGTGTATACGCCGCCAGAGTCAAAGGCCAACAGTTCGAATATGGCGGTCGCCATGTATCAAGGGCACAGGGCGGAGGAGGTGTGTCATCCTGCTTTCCAGACGCTGCGTTTGAATAATCTTCGTAGGAATGGCGGCAGGATATTGCTAAATACATGTCGGTTCGGTCAGTGCCCTCACAACATTGTAACGCCTACTAGGGTCGTTGAATTATACAATTAGCCATCCGAATATTTTTCAAATCTGTGGTGCCGCAAGTTCGGGAAATATTCATGCTACGCTCTTCCCTGATGGTGAGTCCCTCGATCAAAGCGAGTCTTCACTGAGCTTGACGCTGTATGCAGATCTGATCCCGTTCGAACATTTCCTGGACACATATCGCCATTCACAGATCCTCATCGTGTATATATATGGCTACTACGTAGGTCTACCCATTACTTCCTCTTCACCAGATATTGATTTGGGTAAAGAGAACGGAGTTCAAAGTATGATATTTACTCATGCCAACCAGCTCGCTGACATTATGGCAGGCGGCCGAGAATTATTTTCGATCTACTTTTCAACGGTGGCTGGTGAGCTCACTCATCTCAAATCCCGATTTCATTATGTGAAAACTTTCAGACATGTACACCTTGGATACGTCACTCAAGTGGCCGACTGTGCGTGGACCTCGTACATGGCAGCATCCCAAGTTCTTGGTCCAGCGCTATGTTAAATGACATATCCCGCCTCCACCCACAGGTAATCAAAGCATTGGGCGCCCCGATCCAGAAAGCCATGGCCATAGATTGTCTTACAGTGGACCAGTATCACCGAATATTCCGGTGGGATCTATCATGCAGTCGACGCCTCTGGATTTCCACCCGGGAAACAGTGAATCTCGGAGCAATTGTTGTCGGATCCAGCCCTAGCCGCTCATCCAGACTGCTGGATCTAACATTACTCTCCTTTGATGATCTTGAGGACCCGATTGAGATTGCGTCCTTGCCAAATGTCGAGTCTGAGCCTGAAATCAACGTATGGGAATGGGCGTACTCATCGAGGGAAAAGCAGGTGGACTCACGGGGATAGATGGACCCGGTATTTCATCTTTGCCGTCGATGGTCTACGCTGATTCTTTTGATAAAGTTATAATTCCGACGATGTATATGACAAGACTTTTTTCGACTGATGCTTACCGAGAGGAACTACCAGTCGTGGCCCAGTCAAGCCAACCCACATTTTCAGCCGCCTCCAAATTACATCCAATTTTGAGGATTTATAGTATGTCGTCAACTCATCTCTGATCTCGTATTTTATAATTTGTTCAGTCCATCTCAACAATATTATGTTTGAAATTGAAATTGGATATCCGAAGTCTCCAGAAGAATTACCGGAAGGCTTCCTATTTCTCTCCCCAACTATAGACTTTCAAATGGGGCCATTGTCGTTCCGCTGGCCAGATTGTCCAGCATACTGGTCCCTCGATCCCTTGGGTGTCAAGCGGCTTTAGCATGGAGGATGCGACTCATCTGGGATTCCCTTCTATTTACTTCTCTACCATGGCTTGGGGATCATACTGGGATGCTAGTGCTTACGCTGGACTCCGTCAATTCTACCAAGCCAAGGGTTTTGATCCAGGCAGTCAGGACATCGCCCGTCATCTTGGTTACCCAATTTATCAGTTGTCCCCTGGAGTAGGTGTTCCGTTGGCCCATGGTTGGTCGACCATCCCAAACTGAGTCCTTCCCCTTCCAATTAACGAATGTTACAAGCGAGTGGCGCAGATTCCCATGCCGAAGAAAAGATCAGCACTCGCTCATCGTGGACGGTGACTCGGAGGAAACGCAGGCTTGGCCGGCGAGGATCATGGTAAGCGGAATTCAAGTCAACCACCCTCGCTATCTTCGCCTCATAAATTACAACTAGATGACGAGGATTGTTCAGAGGGACATCGGGGCCCAGTCGACCCTTACGACAGGGCGGAGGAAGCGCATGCGTCAGCCTACGAGAATGATGGTAAGGGGAACTTACTGTGTGATAACTTGGCTCATTATCGCATCCCCAAAATTCTCAGTGCACGAGTCGACTTCGAAGGCCAGAAGCGAAGAGCCTGAACCACCTAGTCTGCATGAACCCGAAATGCCAGCGATCTCATGGACCTTCAAATTCACGATGAACCTTCAATTGACGCTGATTTTTTTCCTTGCTTTCTGCTGGTTGTACGAACGGGTTCTATGAGCAGTGAAGATAATTATCATGGCCTTGTCCTCTTGAAATACGTGATTTGATGCCTCATATAATTTCATTGTCCCCGCACGTTTTGATATTATTCATCTGAAATAAGGACCCCAGAAAAACCGTTTCTTGTATGTTTAATGTCAAGTGGAGATTACGTTAATGAAAACGAGCGTGAAAGAGCACAGCTCCTCAAATCGACTCGCTAGCTCTCTACTCGGCACCTTGGTCGCTCACAGCAAATTTCGTTCGCGTGAAAGCAGCGGTTGATTTTTTGTGGTCCACTTGAGATCCCGACGAAAGTTTGCGCACCGAACAGAAGTGGGGCAAAATGTGTTGTATTTACAATGGAGAAGATGATTAACCCAGGCTTCGTCCCCTCGAAATACGTGATTTGATGCCTTCGTATATATATTTCATTGTCCACAGATGCATTTTGATTTCGTTCATCTGAAATAAGGACCCCATCTTGAATATGTTTAATGTTAAGGGGAGATCACATTATCGAAAAGTAGCGAGAATAGATCACAGCGAAGTTCGCCTCGTGGAAGCAGCGGTTGGATTTTTGTGCCCCACTACGAGGATCGCGGCGAATGCTGGCCCGGGAGGACCAATCGAACTGCGGCAATGATGCAACCGGCCCAGCTTTGACAGCGCAGCATAGCTCAGCACAATTGGCAGTATTCACTACGTTCCGCCGTCGGCTAGACTCAGTTGCCGAGGTCCGTGTAGCCGAGTCAAGTTGAAGATGCGGCCAGCCGATCACACAGGCTGTGCGTGGCCGGCTACACACAGCTGTCCCCTACTCTGTTTACAGAGAAGGGTTCTGTGGGGCTGGAACTGGCAACCGTCCGCAAGCAACAGTCCCGAGGTTTGTCCGAAATCACTCACATGATAATGTCATCTGATCTGCTCATCAAAAATTGATATTTGAGCTCCATGCCGTTGAGTCGTTCCCGAAATCACTCACATGATAATAATGACAAATCCTTCTTGTTTCGCAGTTTCGCTGCTCCAGATCTTACCTTTGCAAAATTGGAGAGTCAAAAGGAACATGCATGAATGATATTCAGGCATTCCCTACCGGTTGGGACCCAGAATTCATGTTTCTAGGGAGACATCAGCAAGAGGTGATGGAGCTGCATCAAAATCGAGCATATCATCCAACCGCCGCGATAAAATTCTACAAATAAATTTGAGAGTCAAAAAGAACATAGATGGATCATATTTAGTGATTCTCTACCGGTTGGGACCCAGAACTCATGTTTCTGGGGAGGCATCAGTGTGGGACTGTGAGAGGTGATGGAGCCGTATCAAAATCAAGCATATCATCCAACCGCCGCGATAAAATTCTACGAGTAAATTTGAGAGTCAAAGGGAACATACATGGATCATATTTAGTGATTATCTACCGGTTGGGACCCAGAACTCATGTTTCTGGGGAGGCATCAGTATGAGACCGCGAGAGGTGATGGAGCCGCATCAAAATCAAGCATATCATTCAACTGCCGCGATAAAATTCTACGAATAAATTTGAGTGTCGAAAGGAACATAGATGGATCACATTTAGTGATTCTTTACCGGTTGGGACCCAGAACTCATGTTTCTGGGGAGACATCAGTATGGGACCGCGAGAGGTGATGGAGCCGCATCAAAATCATTTTGACCTATGCACTTGAATTGAACTACAAACTTACGAGCGACTTAATTTAAGAGGAGAGTGTAGATTGATTTGAACTCACTTGAATTAAACTTCAAACTTACAAGCGACTTAATTTAAGAGGAGAGTGTAGAGTAGGGGACCGGCGCTCGCCGCCGCTACTGATGTGATCGGCTAGCCGCATCTTGACTCGGCTACACGGACCTCGGCAGACTGAGTCTAGCCGACAGTGATTGTACTACTATTGCACTGGCGGGGCAAAAATGTGGAGATCAACGTCTGAAGTTGCATTAATAATAATAAGGTCCTACATCCTACTTAGTCCGTATAAATCACGAGTTCTCTACGAGGGTTTCGGCGCCTCGGTGCGGAGAAAGATCTTCCAGTCCTTCACTTCCGGATACATCGCGAACGCGATATCGGCATTATAGCCATCCTCATTGAAAAACTGCACCGCGCGTCAGCCCGAACACAATACTGAGAGTCTACACAGCCCACGTACCTTGAACATGCGCCGCAAGTCCTTCGTTGCCATGCGCACCACCCGGCTGAGCGCGCTTCCGCCGACCATCTCAGGGCGCATCTCGACGCCGAACAACTCGTGCCACCCATTCTCGAGGTCTGGATCACTTTGAAGAAGGGCGGGGGAGGTGGACCTGGGAGATGCGGTAAACGTATGTGGGGCCAGGGGGCTGGATCTCCGCGGATGTCCACGCCGGAGCGTCGTCGTGCCCGTGCAGGTACCTGAGGCTCCCTCCTGTTAGTTTGGGCGGTTATACTGTCTAAGGGAGAGTCGGTGGTTCGAATCCACCCGGGGACATGTTTAATGAATGACAAAACATTTTTTTGACGCAGACTTTCGATGTCTGTATGCATGCATTTCGGTCGGTTTCTCTGGTTTTAGTTTTTTTTGATGTTTCGAAATGATCTTATTTACCTCCTCACGCGCCGCATTAACCTTCACCTCCATCCTTTCATTATCCCGCCCTCCCCAAAATCAAGCCCACCTAGCTTATCCAACCCACCACCCAAGCAATCAAGTCCCCGTGGAGTACGCAACTCGCTTCCTTGCCTTGTTATGGTAACATTGAAAAATGATGGGAGAGTCGGTGGTTCGAATCCGCCCGGGGACATTCATCAATCATCTGGTTTTTCCTCGTGGAGGGCAGACACCCGACGTTCGTTCGTATACATACATACAGCATACAATTTTTTTCACGGTTTTTTTGTTTTTGTAGATGTTTTCGAGGTTTGCCGCGACTGCGGATGCGGACTGACTGACGTTGTGAGGCTTATTTCTTTCTTCAGTGGGTTTTGAGTTTTGTTTATTTAATGATGTTTCGAAATCTCATTTTACCTCCTCACGCGCCGCATTAACCTTCACCTCCATCCTTTCATTGCCCCGCCCCGCCCCAAAATCAAGCCCAGCTATCCAACCCACCACCCAAGCAACTAAGTCCCCGTGGAGTACGCAACTCGCTTCCTTGCCTTGTATGGGGTAGTGCTGTTTGAACACTTATGGGAGAGTCGGTGGTTCGAATCCGCCCGGGAACATTCGTGGCCAAAAAATGGGGTTTTTTTCCTCTTGGAGGGGCAGGACGCCCGACGTTCGTTCGTATACAACGTACATTTTTTAATTTTTTTTGCGGTTTTTGTAGACGTTTCCGAGGTTCGCCGCGACGGCGGATGCGACTGACGCGACGCTTATTTCTTCGGACCCGACGCCCTTCGAAGTTCCGCGCCGCAGCCCATTTTCGCCGTTGGTCGCATCGAGCGAAACAAGAGCGCATCGAGCGAAACAAGAGCTGAACGTCAAGCGCAGTGCACGAATGTCGAAATGGAATTCCATTCACCATTGCTCGCTACATACGTAAAGGATTTCACGCCGGGGACTGCGTATTCTGAGAAACGGGAGAAACAACTATAGGGCTACAAGCAGAACGGAGAGCTACTAGCGCAAATGCGAAGTGCGCGGCGCGCGAGGGGGTGTATACGGATAAGTGAGTAGAGATGGAGAGGATGAGATCGATACAGCCAAGAACCAGGACGGGAGACAGGGATAATATGCTACATGTGTATGTGGGGAGTCATGCGGGGTATGTGTGTGTCAATGAGATGAGCGGAGAGATGTAGGAGAAAGGGAGATAAGAGAGGAGGGGGATATAACGTTATTTTGCGTACTGCGCTTCGTTTTCGTCATCGCGGCCAGCGCCACCATCGTCACCCTTCGACAACCGGAATAATGACGACAAGACAAGACAAGAGGCCGCCCACAGCCTACTGCACGCCGAGGTTCATCGCGCCCAGCACGACCTCCCACGCGAGGTCGACGGCGGCCCACAGCGCGGGGTCGTACACGCCCAGCGCGACCATGTCCTGCCACAGCTCCTTGACGTGCCCCGCGTGCGCCATGAGCGCGCTGAGGGACGTGCCGGCGGCGGCGAGGAGGTGCGCGGAGAGCGCGTGCCGCGTGGAGGGCTGGGGCGAGCGCGGCCGCCAGCGCCGCCGACGGGTCCTGCGAGGAGGCGAGGGAGGCGAGGAACGCGGGCGGGAGGGGCAGGAGCGCGCCGAGGGCGGCGTCGATGCGGTGCGTGTACATGTACGCGTGCAGGATGGCGAAGGCCTGCGGGGAGGGGAGCGCGAGCGGCAGGACGGGGAGGGTGATGGAGGAGGAGCGCGAGGAGGGCGGCGAGGCGGGCGGGAGGGCGCGGGAGCTTGGCGCAGTGTGCGGCGAGGACGACCGCGTGCACGGGGAATACCGCCTGCGGGGCGTCCGCTGCACTTGGGCTGGACTTGGAGACGGGCAGGCCGATCGCCAGTGCGTGGGTGGGGTAGCTGGGGGGCGCGGGGGCGCCGGGGGGCGGCGCGCAGAGCGGGATCCTGAGCGCGGGCGGGAGGCGGTCGCGCGGGAGGGACGCGGGGAGGTGTGAGGGCGCGAGGGCGGGCGATGCGGGCTTGCATGTGGGGTCCCTTGGCGCGGAGGCCGTGGCGGATGAACTCGGCGGGGACGGCGGCGAGCTCAGGGGCGGCGGCGGCGATGGCGTCTCGCGAGATGTCGGTGAACGGGGGGCGGGCCAGGGTGCGCGGGAGCTGGAGGGCCTGCCTGCGGGGCGGGGGCGGGGGCGGCGTAGTCGTAGGACGGGCGGCGGTGGGCGGGGGGGTCGCGCTTCTCGCGGAGGTGGAAGGCGGCGGGGGTGGGATGCGACTTGGAACATTCGGTTGCCCGGATGGTTGTGCTTCTCGCGGGGGTGCAAGGCGGCGACGCAGCTGACGATGTCTGATGCGCTGTCATTCATGATGTTGGCGAGGTGTGTGATGAGGTGCCACTGCGTCGGCATCGGCGGAAGAGGAGGTCTGTGAGGGCCGGATATCAGCCAGGGCGAGTGAAAAGACGGTTGAGGCAGGAAAGAAAACGAAGGGAGTGCGCATGTAAGATGGAGGATTTGAAGGATGATAGGAAGTCGGAGGTGAAGGTAAAGTAGATATAAAACGATCAAGACGAAGTCGAGGAAAATGAAGGAAGAGTGGAGGCGGCCAAGACGAATAGAAAGGAACGCGAAAACACGCACCCCATCTAATCCAGCAACCTTCGCGACGCGATGTACCGCATTCGCATAGTCCCACTCCCATCCCACCACAATCTCCTCCCCGTGCTTCAGCGCCCGCGTCGCGAAGATCCCAAAATGCGTCCGTGCCTTTTCTTCACCCTTCTCGTCATCCTCTTCACCTCCACCACCTGGACCGCAGTCCATCATTATCTCGCCCTTCCCTCTGATGCTTCTGCCCACCACCATCGTGCGTAGCGGGCTGCATTAACCGGAGCACTGGGTTGCCTCTGACGTTCGTCTCGCCTTTCACGTCTGCAGAGACAGGAGTACTTAATATCAGCGCCTGTTTTGATGCAGTATGCAAGGAAGGGGCAACGCACCATGCTCTCGATGAAACGAATTTGGCTATGCGAGTGGAGCGCCAGCGGTCGTTCTAGTGAATTCCAACTCAATAAAGGAGAATATGTTAGTTGTCCAGACGGAGAAAATCAACCGCCGAGACGAGGTTAACACGGAAACAAGGCGGCGGGAATCCATTCAGCAGTCAGCTAGGCGTTCCGAGGAAATTTGAACGAGCGCTGGGTAGGCTCGTGGAACCAGCCGGTCCCGTGATGATTGATGCCATCGTAAACTCGACAATCTCTGGGAGTCCGGACCGGCTGGGCCCCCCACGTCGCCTGTTTGGCAGATGACTGATCTCCCCGCCATTTCAGACGCTTGACTTAGAAAAAATGAGGGAAACGGTGATTTTGCACTGCAGAACCTCGAAGGTTTCGACCCCAAGTGTATTAGTGAAAAATGGATAACTTTTATTTCTCTATCCACTGGCATCAAGTTGTTTTTTTGGTGAAAGAAATATTACAGGGGTCTCATTCGATAGAGAAGAAAAAGTTATCGACTTTCTGCTAAGCCACTTGAGGACGATTTCTAGGAGGTTTCGGATGCGTTTTTTTAAAGTCAGAGCTCTGAAATGGCGGGGCGAAAATCCATCACCAAAACAGGCGACGTGCGGGCCCAGTCCGTGCACGAGGTTACCGTTTTGTTGTCGTTTCCATCATATTTGTCCTGATGTTGTATGTATTTGGTTTCTTCCCAATCCGTCCTCGCTTACTGTGTCTTGTGACCGAGTGGACGTCGACTGGCCCCTGCGAGTCTAAGCGCTGGGTTCTACATACGTCTCGAGCGAAGCGCGGATCAAGCAGTCATCGTAAATAGCAATAAACCTCCGCTTTGTTTACCAATGCACTTCCCTCAAATTAGGGCTCCAACCATTTAGTTTCCGCTTGAAGTTTGGGGCAAATCAAACGGAAACGGTTGCCAAACCGTTTTAAAACCGTTTCAAACGTTAACTGGTTTCAAACGGTTTTTTGGCAGGGAAAATGAACAAACGGGTTGAACGAACCTGATTTCACCTGAAAATCCCCCCAGTTCCTCTCCACAGTGGTATGCTCCAATTTTATAGAATTCAAAAGTGCACGAGGAGCCTTCCTTGTTTTCTTCCCCCGATCATTCCCAATTGGGATACCACCCAGCGCCGCCATTGACCTCGCCACAACCTCAACACCTCTGTTATTTTGACCCAAAATTCAATGGGACCAATATTTCTCACCGTTTTGAATCTCGTTGAGACCCAAACAAATTCCAATAACTGTGTTCAGTTGGTCAGTTGTTCAAAACTGTTTGAACTGTTTGTTTGCTAACCGTTCACCGTTTGGCCCAGCCAGCAAATCAAACGAAAATAAAAACGGTTAAAACCGTTTGAAACCGGTTTCAAACGGAAACGGTTGGAGCCCTACCTCAAATACCGCGGCCTTCCCGCGCACGGTGTCCCGACGTCACCAATGCGCATGGCTATAATGAGCGGTTGGCAGCGGCTCGGAACGCGACAAAACATGGCAAGTGCGCGAACTATACTATGCATTTTCTAATGACATCGTCTACAGGTCTCGACGGTCTCCCGGCTCCCACTGCACTCGTGGGAGGACCTGGTTTGTCAATTTTTTCTGTGTCTTTACAACACGCTGAGTTTGTTTTTGCGAAGGTGCAATGCCCCCTTGGTTTCAAGTATGGGACGCTAATGAATTTCAGCCGTTGAAAGACGCTGTCGACGCCATCCGTATCGACTTGGCGACTTTCCGAGCCCAGGTAGCTACATGTCCAAATTTACGATTGTGTCTCTCATTATCATCGCCAACAGTTTGCTAACGGACGATGCGCAACCGCCGCAACGGGCCATCAGGCCAATGGGTGCGCGGACGTGCGCACAGACTAGGAGTCGGATGGCTAGAACGGCCTATGGACGGGCGTCGTAGACGGGTTGCGGGGACGGTGCCCCCCAGCGCCAAGAGACGCCGTTGCGCAGGGTGGAAGAGTCGTCCACACACGGCGAGTGGAGAACACTCCCGTGCGAGTGAGACGCTTCGCCGCGCAGCGATGAGGTCATGGCACGCGAGCAGTAGGGTGCGCTGAAAGCAGCACCCCGCTCTGGGAAGACAGCATCGCGGTCTCGTCCCGCCAGCGCTGCGCCCTCCATCCTTCTCTAGATCCCCTCCCAGGCCTGTCAGCGTGCGGATGTGCACACAAGGGTGAGAGGCACGGGCACCGAGTACAGTGAGCCTAGTTCCGGAGGTGCTGGCGGCCAGTCGCGGGCGAGTCGGGTGCGGGTGGCAGCACATGCGTGTGGTCGGAGTCAAACATGTTCAACACAGGCACAGAAGGGCGGCGGGGGAGCCTGCTGGATGTGGCACCACGTACCCGATACAGCAGCTTCACGGTCCCCCGTAAAATACATCTTTGTTTTCCTCAAAGTTAGTTTGATCTAACCAAGCACAGCCTCATCGACCTCTACGCCGTCCTCGACCTCAGGCACGTCTCCCGCCGAGATCAAGGCAGCCTACCACCGCGCCCTGCTCGCTGCCCACCCAGACAAAGCAACGCCTCCCAACCCACCCCCGACATCGCCGCCATCAAGGATGCCTACCGTGTCCTCTTCTCGCCCGCCCTCCGCGCAAAGGCAAAGGCGCACCAGGACCCACGCCCGGCGCAGGTCATCTCGCTCGCGGACTTTGACGAGCAGGGCGCCAACGCGCGGATGCATGCGTGTCGGTGCGGCGGCACGTATGCGATCAGTGGCGCCGAGATGGACCGCGGGGTGCATCTCGTTCCGTGCACGTGCACCAGCTGTTCGGAGGTCGTTTGGGTGGGATATGAGCTGGCGGAGGAGGAGTAGTGCGGGGCGACTGCGCTGCACTGCACTCGCTTACAGCGCTCTGACTTGTGAAGTATACGCCACTGTGCTGCCTGATAGGACCTCGTCTGGAGGTCCGCTGCCACCGACACACGCACGCACAGCTCCCACCTACCTACAGGGTGGTGATGCGCGCCCAAACCAAAGGCAGGCGGCTATAATCGCGACATGCGGACTCTCCCCTCGCCTCTCGTCCTGTGTCTTCGGCTCGCCGGTCGTTGCAGACATCTGAAATCATGTACCTACTATCATCCAGCACAATGAATAAAAGCTTGAATATTGCAATCTGAACGGTCCATCTACCCGTACATGCGCTGCGTGAGCCAGACAAGTAGTTTCCTCAAATCTCTCTCCATCGATTGCCTAATGGCGACCAAAAACATTACATGTACGCGTTTCACGCGGGTATCATGCTTTCAAGTACAAGAAGGCCTACAACTCCCCAAGCCGGCAGCTCAAAACACCCCAGCAACTCCTCCCACACCTTCCTGTGCCCAGTCGCCGTCGTCTCTGCAGCCACCTTCGTGCACGCGCCACAAAGCATCTGGCATGCCTTGTCGAGCTTGTGCAGCCCACAATGACGCTGTCGTCCATGAAGCAGCAGAATATGGACTTGCGCAGCCTGCGGCATCACCACATGTGGGGCTCTGCGGCCGTGTGCGCAGCCAGCCACGCGTGTATCCTGGCTGGAACTGTTTCGCCAGGAGGCGTTCGCGGCCGATGAGGCAACAGCGCAGGTCGAGCGGGGGCAGGGATGCATGTGTGCCGTCCTGGTGCGTGAGGCCGTCAAGGAGCTGGACCTGTGCATCTAAAGTTTAAGATTCAAGAATATTACCAGGATGTAATAGGCATGAGCGGAAACGAATGTGTGACAAACTCACCAGTGAGTTATTATTGCCAACTACAAGTGTGCAGTAGTACGCGGCAGACAGGGCCGCCGTGATGCTGTGCTCGCACGCCAGCACCGTGAGGTCGAAGGAGAGCCCGTGGTGGGGCGCGATCTGTGTCGGTTTGTACACCCCGTTGACGAGCAGCAGGTGTTGTCGTACGCGTCGAGCGTCGTAGGGTTGATGCGTGTGATGTGCACCACTGCGGCGGCGAGGACATTCATACAGTTGTATTTGCGCCAGAGCTGGATGAGCGCGCCGAGGGCCACGGGCGGGAGGAGGGGCTGGCCTAGGCATCCCACTCACCGTCATTCAGCATGTGCATAAACTCAAGCAGGACTGAACACGGCGCACACACAGGTCGTACAGCGCCTTCAGCAGATATTCGACAAAGTAGTTGGGCGCTGGCTGGAATCAGACATTGAAGATGCCATGAACGAAGCTACGTGCTGTTGAATAAATCCAATTCAACTTGTGCTATAAAACTATACCAAAACATAAATACATTTTAGCTAGAAACTAAACACAGTACATAGCATTCAGAGATTGTAAGTAGCTAGGGGCTCAACCAATTTCATTGAATCCAAATCTTTATTTTTGTCTTCAAGATCATCCTCCATTTCATCTGAAATACCACTAGAGATTTTCAATTCTGCCAGCTTGACCAAATTCTCTCTGTGTTGCTGGTGCACATCCTTGCCAACACTTGCCAGCCTTTCATCAATCTGTACAATCTGTTTTGCCTGTGATGACCGTTTAAAAAGAGGTCTTGCAGTTTCCCAATGGCCCACTGCCTTCAGCAGGTCATTGCATCTCTTGTGAATATCCCCAAGTCTGAGCATGCATTCCGCTCTGCTGCGATGCACATCCATCGCAGTAAATCCCTCCAAAGCAACTGTGAACAGGCTAACAGCAGTATCCTCATCATTGTATGAGAGAAATATGTCCCCCAAGAATTGAAGAGCTTTATACATGCCAAGTCTATATGTTGACTTCAGAGACAGTGCCAGAAATAGTACTGTCCAGCTGGACATTGAATGTTTTTCAGGCCAGCAACTGACATTACCAAGTGGCTCCAAACAGAGGAATATGATTTCTGTATGTTTTCCTGTCCACAATTTGATACACTGTTCAAAGATCATCTTTGCTTCATGAAACTCTCCTTTGTTGAGATGGAAATGTCCTAGGATGGCATCACACATTGCTAATTCCAGGATCTGCTCAGGAGTCTCAAATATGTTTCTGGCTGCATCCAGGTTCCTCAACACACTATCCTTTGGATAACCCATGTGCACACCAAGCTCTGCCATATTGAGCAAAGCATATCCATGATTCCGTTCACCTTGATCTGTAGCCATTTCCTTGAGATTCTGGACATGAATGTTGTATGCTTCAAGGTATTCTGATTTCAACCTATGGATCTCCGCCTGTTCAATCATGAGGCTCCGGTAGGTCCTGCCACCTGATAGTCCACAAAGACCTAGGAGATGCATGGACCTTTTGAGGGTAGAAAACACTTCTGCTATAGTCACCAAACCATTTCAAGCACCTTGCTTGAATATTCAGTGCACGTGCTTCAGCATTCAAATTTGCAGAAATTCTGGCTAGCCTCTGTGCTTCAAATGCCTGCAATTGGGCTGTAGAATAATCACCAATTTGCTCATTCATTGCTGCCAGGTTATACAATGCATTTGAATGCCTTTTGGTGTTACCAGTGGAATGTGCCAAAGATACGGCTGCTTGGGCAAATTCTATGGCTTTGACTAGGTCACTTGCACATGCCCAATAGTAGTTTGCGGTGCAACTGTAAAACAGGCCTATGCACTTGTGTTAGTGTCATAACAAAGCAAGCCCAACTGAGAAGCTAACATTTAAGATCTGGGTCATCAAAGTGCTCAAAATCGTTCAATCCTTTAGTGACAAGTGTATCTGGATCAGAGATTATAATTTCTCTCCAGGACCGAAATAATTCAATGATGACATAGGTCCTGAGGTGATGATCTTCTGAGTGTGGAAGAATATTGTGGACCTGATGAATCAATGGTGTGATTCCCTGGCCCATGAGTTGGCTAAATGCATTCAGATGACATATACTATAAATTATATCATTGAGCTCAGGATGACCCTGTTGGAGTCCATTGTGAAGGATATTCTGTATGTTGGCTAGATTTGATGATATCTGTGAAACTGTTGCTGACATTTTTTCAGATCCTCGGTGATCCTCAAAGAATTTGAGGAGGACCTGGAAATGTCTGAACAGAGGTCGGATGAGATTCTCAGATGGAGGTTGGATTTTATTCATGTATTCCCTGATAGGCACCAATGCCTTGAGGCGTTTTTGCTCATCACTGTATGCTAGAGCAGTACCAATCAATGCAGCTTTACATCCAAGTACATTCCTGATTGGTAGTTTGCTTTGCACTAACTCCACATCTGAGAGTCCATCTGGCAGCATTGATAGGAGACTGAGAAGATCCCGGGAATGTCTATTGAGCCTAGGACTTGACAGAGACAATGAAATTGATATTTCCAGGTTGGCTTCTTTATCAGTGCCCACTGAGATCACAGATATTTTCTCCCTCTCCCAGCGAGCCAAGACATTAGGGCATCCCTCTGAGTCCACTAGATGTGCAATAAGACTGACTGCAAGGGGCATGTTGTCTGTCAAGGAAAGGACCTTATCAACCTCATCAAGGTTGTGGTTTTCATCTGCAATGTCAATGAATGTTTTTCGAGCAGCATCCTGATCCAAAGGCTTGAGAGGCTGCAAAAAAGGCCTTGTCCACTGCATTTTCCCAGGTCTTTCTGCCCCTCGCATTGTTATCTGTCACAATTTCAGCAAATCCATATAAAGGAAAAAATGAACTCACCATCAATGCTAGATGATCTATATCTGCAAGCAGGGATAGAAATTCTTCAATATCACTACGACATTCCATAGGCTCCCACAATGTTTCAAGGTTATCAAGAACCAAGAGACTGCTGGGGCTACTGGAAAAGTGCTGAACAACTGCTTGACTCAGATCTCTGCCTGGCTTGAGCCCAATGTTGGCCCCAATGAGTGCTGCAAGCTCAACTGTGCTTGATGCAGAGTCACAGGCAACAAAGAAACAATGTTGCTGATATCTGGTCTTGATCTGTGCATGATGGATAACAGCTCTTGCAAGACTGGTTTTGCCCATTCCTCCACTGCCTAGAATTGCTATCCGTGGGGTTCCCTGGTTGAAAAGTTGAAGGATATCTGAGAGCTCAGAGTCCCGTCCATGGAAGATCTTTGGTTCTGAGGGTAGCATTGAGATTGAGGTTGAGCTGGAGATTACTATGAGTAATTGATTATTGGATGAATCAAATCACTACCTGTTGTGGGATCCTGAATAAAGACGGCTTGTCTGAAAAGAATTTAGTATGATATTGGCAAAGTGAGGAACATTTCTTGACCATGGATAGTCCATCTGAACTAGTTGTATCAGAGAGTTCTCCAATCATCCTCAGCACTTCCTTGTTTCTCTGTTCTGCCTCCTGTCGCATCTTTGAAAGATCTGTCATAATATTGGCACCTCCAATCTGCATGGTATCCATCAATGAGATCTCCCAGAACAGTGATAGGCTTACCTGAAAGAAATCCAGTCCTTGTTTCAAACCAGACTGGCAATCCCTGAACAACATGCTCAACTCTCCCTGACGGAGGAATTTTTTGATTTTGTTGCCAGTTCTTTGAGCCTCCACAAATGTGTGGATTTTATGCAGAGTCCTACATGGATTGTCAGTACAGAAAATATTGTCTTTCTGCAAGAAACATGCTCAGTGAATTTTCCAATATTCTCCAGGATAGTTGGTGGCAGCAACCCACTGGTTGCAGAACCATGGACGACTATAATTGCATTGATCAATGTGTAGGTTTGTTCCATCAACTGCACGCAGCTGTCTTTGTTTTGTTTGACTGCCTGAGAAGAGTGGTAAGCCAGGATGGTTGTAAAAGAAAACCCTGAACTCTACCTGAATATGATCCAGAAGGGACCGTGTTGTGTTCAAGATGGCTTGAAGGAATGGGGTATCAAAGTTGGTAGCAAGCAATTGCAGGGCATTGATAGTCATCATCAAACATGTTGTAATATTGTTCAATCGGACTTGACTGGCAGTGGGCTGAGAAGGCATCTTAAGAATTGTTGGGGGGTGTACACCTTCTACTTATAAAGTCCATGCTGAGGCCTGGGAATGCCCTGTTCTCAGGGCGGTTTTCAAACACATGCTGAGGTTTAAATCACTGTTTCATTAGTTGACAGGGAAAGACATCCTCTGATGATCCGCCGAGCCATTAAAAATATCCGGTTTCTGCCAGGCAATGTTCGGCACCTTTGTAAATTCAATGCTTCACATAACACCCAGCTCAGACTCAAACCGCTTTATTCAGCCTAACTGAAGAAACTTCGGGCCTCATGGTGTATTAGCACAATTTAAACTGGTATCTGTGTGGTGCCATTCCAGCAATGCCCAAATCAAAGATGAGGATGCATCGACTTGGCTGCAATTATAACTGGTTCCACCATCGTCAAAATAGAACAGAACCCAAATCAAAGATGAGGATACATTGACTTGGGTGCAATTATAACTGGTTCCACCATCATCAAAATGGAACAGAACCCAAATCAAAGATGAGGATGCATCAACTTGGCTGCAATTATAACTGGTTCCACCATCATCAAAATAGAACAGAATTTTGATGTGCATGTCTGAGAGATTCTCTATTTGCACTACAAAATGCTTGACAGCTTCACATCGCCGGAAGGGAAGGTCGGTCACACCACATAGTATGGCTTAGAATCTGGAGTGGGTCAAACACGCTTTTGCAAGACAAAGCAGGATAGATTCATCAAGTTGTCAATGTACAAATCCTATGGGGTACCATTACTGTACAATAAATCTGAGTATGCGAAGAAGCTTTGCAATTTGAATCTGTACATACCGAGGGCCGACTCAGAGTTAATGACATTGGAAAAAGGTCTACAGGTCCTTCTTCAACTCTTCCCAAGGTGGCAGGTCAAGAATCACAGGCAACTCGTCCCACATTTTCTGACGCCCAGCATGAAGTGTCCTTACAGTCTGAAGATTCTCATTCTCGAAACCATCCTGGCGTAGAACCTGGCTGGACCTGCTTGACTAGAAGCCTTTTGCAGTGACAGACCTGGTATTGGGGCACCCGGGCATTTATTCAAATCTGCTCGAGTCGCAACATACTATAATGTACTTCATTACATTACGACGTCATCTCACAAGGGCTATTGCTGGCCTGAGCAGTTAGCTAAAAGGGATATAATGTGTCACGAACCATTAGAAAGGCGCTGGACAACAATCCTGGTAAAGGGTTGAAGTGGGAAGTCGCTAATGGAGCAATCGCGGAAAGTGCCTTACCATCCTGGAAACGGATTGGGGCTACTGCACATCCCTGACTAAGGGCATATTACGAGGGAACATCCTTCTGAACCAGAGGGATCATTGTTAGGCATCATCTGACGTCTCTAGAACTGCCAAGAGGGAGCTGGACTTGGTTGATCTACCAATTGACTAAGAAACCACACTCGGGTACTGGGAAGCGGCGGCTATCACGATTTTCAGACAAATCACTTAAGCGGTTCAAGGCGGAACTATTTGAGCGGGTGGTTACCAAGGAGGGTAACGAAGTGCTGACGAGGAGGTCGGCTAAAAGTTGACATATCAACAATATCCCATCACGATCGTTCTAAGCGATGTAGATCTTGACTCATCGTTAAGCTCGGCTCGTCGATGTTTCTTATAAATCTCTCTCAATTTTACTCATCGCTTGGTATCTGACAGGAGTTCATCGGCTAGCTGCCATACCACTAGTCATATACCCTGAACCCTATTGCTCGTTTGTATCAGTCTCGTTTATATTTAGAATCCTGTAACGTATTTAAGTGGATGGTTATGGGAGGAACACCAGTGAATCTCACCCCACCTGTTGGACACGAAGTTACTAGACTTCACGCTTAACCAGTAGAGTAGTCATTCATTCGGAGACACCCAGAAGCTATACCAAGTTTCGTTTGTTTTCCCTGTTTGAATATTATCTGTGTTGGATTTGGATCTTTATAAACGACGCGTGGACATATTGGATAAACGGAACGGACGCGTGGAATCTAAGGAAACGGATCAGACTTGACAATTGGTTGTAATCTCGCAAGGATTAGCAATCGCGGATACTATTTGGTATCGGAATTCATAAGGATCACTTGCTTTACGCATCGGAGTACTATCTCCAAACCTAGACCCACATCATACAAAACCGTTGAACATAAAATCTTGTCTGTCTATCGCGATTGCGCCTAGAACGGATTCGAGCAAGTTTTATCTATACGACTTGTAGACCTGTAAGGTCTTGCTTCTCAAAGAGAACTAAAGTTCAAATTGCCACAATCTATACTGGATTGGAACCCCGAACTTGCACGAGGACTATAGTGTTTGAGTTGTTATAAGTTGCATTATCGAACCGCGTATTCATTTACAAGGTTTGTGTTGTGGTTATTTCACCGCCAGCCCCATAGTCAGTGTTTCAGCGGCCAATCAGACATCTGCGCATATTGACCAAAGGCAGAGATGCCAGTGTGTTGTCCTCTCTTTGTATGCCGTTGAGGATGTTAGCCTGTTCAGTGCATCGGTCAGGTCAGATGTACAGGGCTGATCACAACAGATCTCACTGAGCCGCACAGGATTGCACAATAGGAAGGGTGGACATTATGTTGTGCTCTCGCACCAGCATTATCAGATTGAAGTAAAATCCAGAACCAGCGAGAATATGTGTTGGTGCGTATTTCCTATCGATGAGAGTGTTGGTCAGAGCGTCGAACTCGAGGAGTGTTGTGGGATTTTCGGAAGGATCGCCAAATATGGCATGCAGGGACTATACTCCAGAGATATGATAGAGGAGGAGCTCGTTGGCAATGGGCAGGGAAGTTCTGGGATCCAGAATAGCGGGGAAAATCCAACATGCGAAAGATTTGGACAGAGCCTCAATATCTGCTTGGTCTCGTGTTCGTGCAGTCTCGAGTAACCGCGAGGGACAAAGCAATTGATGCCATGTGCTTCACCAGGGCACTGAGCCCTTCTCGACCTTCGAGCGCGCAAACGAATACCGGTAACTGCGTAATCCGACGCAAAGTGACTCTCTCATAGAGCAATTCAGTACCAGTGCAATTCCACAATTTGCAAACCACTAGAATAGAGAGCTTCATGCGCAGATCCACTGAAGAGATATCCTGTGGATAGGGCAGGATTGATTTTGTCCCGTCGAACAACCACGGTAAAGCGTTGCGAAAAATGGCGAGTAAAATTTCATCAGGCAAAGAAGCATAGTTGCTTCGGCAATAGCTCTGGGGTTTCGAAATCTCCAGCTTCAGTTTCTCCAGCTCAGTTTTATCGAGATAAATATCCCAGGATTCGGCCTAGTAATACATTGAATCAGTCATCCCCCGCGCGGATTTGCCAATGGTCTCACCACTGTATTCTGGATAAAGTTGTACACATAGTCCGAAACACCGTGGGTCTCTGGATCTTCCGCAATTTTTTGCTCAAATTCATTGAGGCTCGGCAGCCCAATCATTTGTGAGGCGGATAGGCTTCGTGAGAATGTCAAATGTGTCCTACATGAAAAGGTCGGCGTCAAAAGGCGAGCACACAGCCACATATCGATCTCATTATTAGCCGAGTCCTTGGAAGCGGTGTTGCCATACTATTAGTGTATATGTTCAACCAGGTGTGGCTACGATACAAAATATCTAAAAAATGAATTATGTAAAATTTATCCTGGGAAACAATTTGGGACCGCACAGGCTGAGGCAACCTCCTCAAGTGTCAAATAGTCTGGGGACCACCTATGAGACCTATGCCTTGATTCACTACAGAATAATCACTTGAAAGGAGGCTGCTAGCTCCACTGCTTGAAGCTAATATCACTCCAGCCGCTATACAGCAACTCGTGGGTGTAATAGACAGCAGTGAGCGGTTGGGAGAAGAATTATGGGTTGTAGCGCCAGCCTAGAGATGGAATTGGAGGACAGACATGAAGGCTCCCGATTGCAGAATGCGGAAAGGTGAATACAGTAACCAAGGATAATATTTCGAAGAACTTGAGCGTGGTGTGCCATCGTTTCAGTGGTATGTGAACGGTACAACACTACAGTTCGTTATAATTCTTCAACTCGCTCCAGGGAGGGAGGTTGAAAAAGGAAGGAATATCCTCCCACATTTTCGCATGCCCAGCGGTCAAGGCTGTCCCTCCTAGTTGTGCACAAGGAGCGCAGAATGCCCTTTGAACATATGAAACCAGAATGAATGAGTGAACTTTCGCCGAGGTGAGGATGGTGTTCAAAATTGATTGCTGCCACTGCTGGCACCTAGACACATCTTTGCAATCGGGCGCAGGTTTCAATGCGATGAGCCAACCGAGTGAGCTGCATGATTGCCACTGCGCCTGGAGGAGTCTTTCGTGTCCCAGAGCACATGTAATGCGGTCTGAGGATGACAGCGTGCTGACAGTTCTGTCTGGGCTCTGGATCTCTCGGAAGATAGATTCCTATGCCGGAAATCTCAATCCCATGTAAAGAGTTTATTTGTTTATTTGGCTTACCAGGGAGCCTTTCGCGAAGCGGTAGTATGCGCACGGTAAAATGGCCAGAAGGTTATTTTCTCTCGCCAATGTTAGCATATCGTAATGTATACCCGCATAATGCACAATCCGTGTGGTCGAGTGATCAACGGTCTTCCAAATAGCAGGTCTGAGAGCATCCAATAAAGCGACATACTCCTCCAACGTCGTGGGATTCTCGAAAGCAAGCCGCTCCACAGCGATGTCAAACAGGGCCTTGAAATCATATTTACGCCCCAAGCGGACAAAGCTCACGACATACTGAAACAGAATGCCTTTCTCGTTGAAAATGGCGCTTAAGATGGTCAGGTCAGATGTTGAAAGGCGTATACAATTTATATTCTCGCTCACGGATTGTAGAGTGCACTCAACAGGCATTCGACATCCTTCACTGTGTCCTGGAGCTCGATAACTGGGCAGCCATCGACACTGAGCTGCCTCAGATGGATCCGGCTGCGGCAGCCGATGCATATCGCGGAAAAGACGGAATGCTGGGAGAGTACACCCCAATGGACGCGAAATTGTGTGTTTTGAGCCTGCAGAGCGACCGCTTCCATCATGGTACCAGATCTCAGAACGAATTATGGTTGTGTTTTCGGTGGAGGACATGGTGGTAGAAGCAAAGATCAATGATCGGCCCTGAAAGGCCGAAAGATCAGAGGGTTGGCGGGAGAAAAAATGTAGGTGCGCACTTGAGTCCCACTGGACTCCCAGGGACTCCAAGAATTTCTAGATTCCACCCAAACACAACCAAAGACGTATCCATATTTTTCGCCATACATATGGTATCAAGTCGAGGATCGGTGCTCGTAAGTGTCTAAGACTTGAGATGTCAGGCGCGTAAGGATGGGTGCAGAGGCAAGGCAAGTAAGGTTGTATCACGAGGGGAGAAGGGATGAATCAACAAGGGAATCAAGAGTAGTGTTCACCTTAAATTTCTTGGTGTGGAAAAGGAGTAAAGCGGAGGAACTGCAGCCTTGTACGCGCGAGGAGGTTGGTGAAGGGTTCGCATATGCTCGATAAAGCGGCGCGGGTGCCGGATGTGGGCGTCGTTGCAGCAGGAGAGGAACCGGGTTCCGCGTCGTAGTAGTTGAGGTGGGAAGGGTGGAGAGATGGGAGATTTGGAACATTTTCGTCCAGGTAAGTGAGAACGACGAGTACAGCGAAATTTGGAGCAGCGTCTTGGACGATGAGGGCTGCCTGCTTTCAAACTCTTCAAGCAGGCGTCCCGACTACATCTCGTTCGAGTTCTTCAACTCGCTCCATGGATGGAGGTCAAAAACGAGGGAAGGTTCTCCCACATCTTTGCACGGCCCGTCGTTATCGCCGTTTCAGCCAATGCTGCACACGCATCGCAGAGTGAATCCTGAAGTTGATTAAGCTGGCGGAACGCGCACACGGACGGTTTGAGGAGGAACGTGTCGCAAAATGCCTTTATGCGTTTCCGGCAATAGTACCTGGCCTCGCAGCCTTCGGCAGGTTTCCATGGGATGATCCAGCCCAGGGTGTTGCCCGTTTTCCATTGTGCCTCGAGAAGGCGTTCGCGGCCCACACTACACACACGGTGATCAATGAGGGACAACGCGCAGAGAGTTCCGTCGGGCCTGAGCCGTTCCCCAAAAATACTATCCTGCATCAAATGTCATTAGTTAATGCAGTAATAAGCATTCCGACAACTAACGAGTGGTCTGCTTCGAGAGGCGTAGGTACGCACAGGGCAAAATTTTCTGAAGCCCGTTTTCTCGAAGCAATGTCAACATATCGCGATAGATGCCACCGTAAGGCACGGTTTTAGTCGTTTCCGGTGGGGTCCCCTTGGGCGCATCGAACAATGTGTCATACTCCTTCAGCGTCGTGGGGCTCTCGAAAGCAAGCCGCTCCACAGCGATGTCAAAGAGGACCTTGAAATCATACTTGCGACCCAGGCGAACGAAACTAGCGATATACAGGAATGGGGTGGCTTTCTGGTGAAAAAGCGCACTGCAGTGCAATATGTATGATGAGTGAAAGTGCGATTTATCGGTTATAAGGCTACGCACGGTCAGCAGATGTTCTACGTCTGCGGCAGTGTCTTGAAGCTCCACAAGTGGACATCCATCCATGGTAGGCTGCCCAGATTCAGGCTGCGGCAGCAGCGCCTGCAAATCCAAAAAGAAAGAGGAATGTTGGGCTAGAACGCTCCAATGGACGCAAAATTGCGAGGTTTCAGCCCGCAAGACAACACTGCCGTCACTATACCAGATTTCTGAACGCGTTATAGGCGCGTTTTCGATTCGTTGGCGTTTTGCGGGAGGCAAGGACATAGTGGTCGAAGACAAATCAGTGATCGGGGCCGAAGGACCGAAAGATCCACCTTTAACGAACCAAATGCCCAAGTTAAACCTAAAGCGCACACCGCAAGAAGAGGCGGATCACAGAGCCCACAAAAAACGGAAAGCGCGAGTCTAAACGCAGGCGGAAAGGTTCTGAGACCTCTGAGAGTCGCAGAACAGATAGTAAACCAACGCGCAAATGGGACTCGAGCGACTCGGATCGAGATGAGGATGTCTACGGTCCCCATCCACTACCACAGCCTGAGGCAGGGCCCTCCAAACCGCACCCTCCTCCAGAAATCTCGGCCTCGAATTCTCGGTACAAACCAGACTATGACGCTATCCGAGCAGAACTGGAGGAGGCTCGGTTTCGCGAGAAAATGGCAGGGGCGTTCGAGGATGATGACCGACTGGATTCGCTGGAGGCGCAGATGAACGACTACGCGCATGTGCCAGACCGTTGGCAGACGGGTGGTGCGGATGCGGGTCGCTCTCGTGTGGATTATGATGTCGGGGCAGATGAACTCTTGAAAATGGATCCTAGGCATATGGACGATGAAGAGTACGCGGAGTGGATTAGAGCGGGCATGTATAGGTATGTGCGTTCAAGTCAGTCCGTTCGCAATATTCACACCGTTGCAGAAAGACACATGCCCAAGAATACGCCGAAGAACAACAGAACAAAGCATCGCGCGATGCTCGGCGAGCCCAAGAGAAGGCTGCGAAAGCCGAAACTGCGCGACTCGCCAAGCTTGCCGAAGAAGAGCGCAAGCGCAAGAAATTGGAGAAGGAAATTCGGCGCGCAGATTATGCTCGGGAAGAATACTATCTGCGGTGGAAAATCCTGCTCGCAGCTCCTTCCGACTCCGAGAACGCACTGACTTTCAACGATATTCCTTGGCCCATTGCTTCCGCCCATGGCCAAAAACCTGATAAGGGCTCCTCGCCAAACTGCCTCCCCTCCAGTCTCACTGGATGATCTCACCGTCGACGCCATCGCTGCTTTTCTTGTCCCCCCGTCGCTATTTGCAAATGCAGAAGAACGGAGAAGAAGCATAGAAAGGACAAACTGCGCGAGACGTTTTTGCGTTTCCACCCAGACAAATCTGAAGGTCGATTGATGGGCCGCGTACGAGAAAGCGACCGACAGCTGGTGCGCGACGCTATTGGTGTTGTCGTGAGGGCCCTCAATGCATTAACGGGTGAGGTATAAGGAATGATTGTCTGCCTTTATAATTAGAAGGGTCCGGCATGTACAGTACTGGTATACAATTGAAAGTCCGAAAACTATGTGCCCGACGAACGAGAGATAGATGCACAGCACTGCGAATAGTGAGAAGGGTCTAGCCTCGGAATATACCGCGACCAGCCATGTTAGGCTCGCTCGGCGGAGTGGGATTTGGTCCCCACTGCTGCTGCTGAGAAGGATTGGGGGTCATCATCCTCTGCGCCGGAGACATGCTCCGCTGTGTTGGGTTCATCCTCTGAGGGGCGGGGGACATGTTCCGGTTCATCATTTGCCCAGGGTTGGGAGTCATCATCCGTTGTGGACCAGGCGACTGGCTGCGTAGTGACTGCTGCGAGGGATGTTGCTGATGATACGGTTGTGGCGGATACTGTTGTGGAGGATATTGCGGCGACATGTCGCCCTGCGGTCGATGAAGAGGTGCCTCCCGCCCGCCGGTCATCATCGGCTCTTGGTATAGCGATGGGGGAGTGGAAATCGACGCCTGCGATGCCCCCTGATGCTGGTAGTAGCCCATTCGCGGGGTGAGTAACGGCTCGTTTATGGAGTCCATTCGTGATAGCTCTATGTCATGACCGACCGCGCTGTTCGGACCACTCGCGAGGTAATTGTCGTAGCAAGGGACTCGCGGTAACGAGGCCTGACTGGCATAATAATGCGACTTTGCGGGGTGCAAAGACACACTGAAAACGGTGGTCGACGCCATCGACTGGTTGTCCCAGTCATCTGCCCAGTTTTTGCGATACAGGTTAGGATCGAATTCGAGGTCGCGCTGAGAGGCAGTAGATGAATATGAGGTTGCATAAAATGCAAATAAGCCGTACCTGGTCGATGGCTGCGATTTTGATGCCTTGCACGACTTGAGCATCCATTTTCTGCCCACCATACTCGCCCAATTTGGCGTGCTCGCGCGAGATTTTGCCTTGGTAGACTTGACTCAGCAGTCCCATCATGTTCGCATGGAGCATGGGTCCGCATGCAACGCCGGGTGCCCGAAACGCTTTTCCCAGCTTGTTAGCACGAGCATCTGCGCGCTCAGAATGGATCTTGGCAGCGTCGAGCTCCTCGGGTGTCGGAATATAATACCGGAAGGCCGAATCAAACGAACGGTCGATGTAGATCTTGAATACAGCAATGAACAAGATTGGCGGTAATGTGGATATCCACGTGAAGGATTTAAAGCCATATTGAAGGCCAATGGCTGGAAATAAATGTCAGTAAGTTCGCAGCGTATGAATACGGAGAACATACTTAGTGTCATGAGTAGCTGCATCAGGATAACCATGAACAGAAGCCGGTTAATGACCACATTCCATAACCGCCCTCCAGTTTCCACTTTGGTAATGTATACGAACATGAGCTGCGTTCTTCAGTCAGATATGTGACGAAGGAAACGTTAAAATATGTTCACCTGGTACTTTTCAACAACGGAACTCATCCAGAGAACCACAGCCGCCGCCAGGGCCACGAGAGGGGCTAAAGGAGCAAAGACCAGTCCAACGGCTCCCATGAAAAGCTGCGAGGCCATCAGCAACGAAAGCTACGTCATTCGTAACAAACGCACAATGTTCGTGCTGTAAGGAAAACGGTCAACGTCAATAGGAAGACGCACACGAAAGGAAGACGCACTAATAGATAGCATACTGAAACTCGGGGGGCTGAGTCCATTCTCGAATATCACGAGGTGTCCGTCCGAAAACACTGGTAAAGGTGAGTTTTACCCCAGAAATGGGCAGTGCGACAAACCGAGTTTTGAAAGATAGCCAGACGAGGTTAATAATCTGTGCTAAGTCGAAAAGCACAAGGAATCCTCGCAGACTGGAGAATAGTGTCAATTGCATTTATCAATTAAACAATAGAACCTTACGGAAAGAAAGTGAGCCAGTAACTACTTTGATCGACTGCAGATGGACGTCAGCCGTGGATAATGGGCAGGAATAATTCATCGGGGCTCACTATAGGTTCTGTTAATCGTATCGGGAAGGGCTGGGAAACTTTGTTAAACAAATCCTCGAAAATCAAACTAGACGGCGTACTGTGGAGGTTGTCGATGATCTCGTTGAAGCTCTTCTTTCCGCCAATCGCTACTACTATTTGCTCCACAGACTCTGTAATGGTTCTGGCGTCATATGCAAGCACAACGACAAAGGGGAAGTCATACTGAAAATAACACCAACTAAGGTGAAGATGAAGAGCTGGCTAATGACCATGAACGAAAAATAACGCGCAACGACAGCACGATCCAGTCTCGACTGCGTCAATGCACCCATGCACTGGCACCGAAAAAAGTCAGTTTATTCTGGCAAGCGCATTGGATGTAACTACGAACCTGGGACAACGAACGCATGATAATGGGCAAAAAGAATCCGAATATACCGGAAACGGCGGGCGGTAGTATACCGGAGACGATATTGAACGTTTTTGTCGATGAGTCTTGCCAATGAGCAAGGAACGGAACCCAAGTTGTTAACTGTCAAAAAAAAATCAGCATCAGCAAAGCAAAGAAAGTGTCGAGTCACATACGGCAGACAAATTCGCCAGAATGGAGATCGCGAATAGAGGAATAGTGTTGAAGAAACACACGACTGCAAGCCATATGAAACCCATCATCCGTTTGCGGGCGATTTCGCCGTCGGATTTGGTCATATTTTCCCAGATAATGTCTTTTGGATTGGGCGCCAAGGAGATATCTGTTCCCTTCGGATGTTTGTCGCCGAGCAGCTTGGCGACAACGTGGGCGTACGGTACGGCGGCCATGCTCGCAAAACCGTAATTTTCCGGCTTGTGTTCGTGGAAGTGTTGGCGATAGTCCTCAATAGCAGCTTCTGTGCGCTTCAGTTTCTCCCTAACATAACATTTAGATCAAGCGACGCAACGTTCGTGCAAAGGCGCACGTACGTGTAAAAGTCGATGGCATCTCTCTTGGTGCCTCCACACCCACATGTACCTCCAATTCGGACGGTTGGCCGTTTTCTTCCGATTTTGCCACCTTTGAGATATCGTACCAGGTAGGTTTCAAGTTCGCGGACCGCTTGATTGTGGTACTCGATCAGCTCGGGGAGCTTGCCTACTTTCCGACCGATGTGAACGCTCGTTGTGGGATACGGCACTCTGATCGAGTCGAATATCTCCTTGATGCCGGCGTCGCTCTGGCTCGACTTGGGAACATGTAATACTGTGAGGGTCCGAGCGTAGAAAGCCCCGAGATACTCCGGAGAGCGGAACCAAGCTCTTCGGAGCCTGACCATCTGACCCCAGTGGGTGTAAACACAGAACATGATGAGGAAGGTGATGAGGTATGTCACAACGACATGAGCGAACAAAAGGTTCCCGGAGACATCGCGGATTGTCATCATGCTGAGAAGATTTCGGCCTTTGCTGTCGACATTCTTGAGGTTGTAAGCCACATTTATGGGTATTAAAATGCCGCAGGAAAGGGCTGCAATACCGGTGAACAGCCACCGCATCAGTCGGCCGAAGCGGAGGAAGGTGGCAGCATCGAGACCAATTTTGTCGACGAGCTCGGGTTCTTTGGTGTGTATTAATGGTGGGAGCCAGCCGCATATAGAGTCGTCTATCCGCGGGGGTCGTTTAGATTCGCCGACATGGTACTTGACTTTGGGCTCGTAGATGATCTGCCCCACGGTTATGTATGCCCGTGGTGACGGGTACTGTACTCTTTCGACCGTAGGTTCAGCCTATGTGACCTGTGACCACTTAGGTTCAACTTTTTGATGGTTCAGGTCGGCCAGGACCTGTGACCTCTATTTTTATAGTTCAATTGTCGAAATGTTCATCTCAGATCTTCTTTCAGATGCGATGCATACCGCCAAGCCTGTTGCGCCTGATGGCGGCTATTTAAACCAATAGGATGGGGACTCACGTAACAGATCAATATTTTTTCCTCAATGCTTGGTCCTCTCCATCCATTTCGCCATGGCCTGCTTCAACAGAAGTGATTGGGTTGCCTGCGGGAAAACATGGATAGATGTCCCGAAACCTATTTGCCAGTTATGTCGCAATGACTTCAAAATTCCCCGACGCTCTCGCATCCGAAATCTTACCGGGTGACACGCTGTCCATTCACAAATTCCTCGACTTCCCTCTGCCACTTGTTTCTTCGGGGACTCTCGAGGCCCCTGATCTATCCACGTACTTCAGCAAATATGCTACCGACACCCCAGATTCTTCCATGATCCTGCGTCTATGCCATCTCCACTTGCCGCCGGCCAAAGTCATTCACCGGCTCGCCCACGATGGGCAACAGGCATAGATGGATGGATTTACATCTGTCAGATACACCCACCTCTCTGGCGAGGAACCACTCATTTCCTGCTCTGGGTCATCTCCTGCTGGAGAAAGACCCTCGAGATCATCACGAACGCGCACACACCGAAAAACACATTGTACAGTGGGGACACTTGGGGGGACTCTGACTTGATTCATTGATTGAGTAGCTACCAAACGAAAGTGGTCAATATACTTGATCTGCTGTGTTGTAGAGAGTAGCGACTCAGCGAGGGAGTGGAACACAGTTCCTTGCCTCGCACAAACGCGGGGAAGGAAGAAATGTTTTGATTTCCTACGTCCTGCGTGACCCAAATGTGCCCTAGTTCAGACCCTCTAGTGACTAGTGACCAAAATTAAATAGGTTCAGTTCATGGGTGCCTGTGACCTGTGACCTGAACCTACGGTCGAAATAGTACAGTACTGAGTTACTTGCCTTGTTGTTGGGGTGTAATATGTTAAAAGCGAGGATTGTAGCGACCTAGGGAAAAGGTGATATGAGAAAAGGAGTTGGTGACGTCGGAGCACAACGACGCACTGAAACAACGCTCATGAGCAGAACTTGCGAGTACACTGCTTCTGGATCCAGAGTCTGTGTTTTGTCCTTAATGAGGCTCTCCGCATCGTCCAAGGCGGACATGATGTCTCGAAAATATTTGGTTGCTCGCAAGGTATCAAGTCCCTGTGGAGTATGCAACTCGCTTCCTTGCTGTAGTGACTCCAGATTATGGTGGGAGAGTCGGTGGTTCGAGTCCACCCGGAACTGTTCAATCAATGGCTTCTTGTTGGCTCCCTTTCCGATTCACGCTGGCCTGTTTCCGAGTCTGGTCTTTCCTTCCAACCTGTATACTTAGACATGCATGGCTTAATCTTTGAGACAAGCATATGACTACTGGCAGGATCAACCAGGTAACTACTTTCCTTAAGCTGCCCAGCAATTACGCGGAAGCAACAACAGTCCTTACTAACCTACGCCAGAACAGCGCAAGCTTTCGTGACTGGGAGTTGGTTTCCATGCTCACTTTTTGCAACCCCCAGTCATCTGATTTTCTTTCCTCATGTTTGATTTCCGAGTCCTCGCATGACTCTCAGACACGACTGCTAGTGCTACGGTGGGCGCACTTCAGCTGGATTGATTGCCAGACAACTCAAATCAATCGAACACAACACCAAATTCATTTAAAATTAATGCTCACAGACGACTGAGTATCAATATTCAAACAACTTCCAACATCAATCCCCACACGCTCAGCCGTGTTCTCAAGTGTTCCCTGCGGAAAGAGTGGAGTCTACGTATTCAACCCACCACACAAGCTCATAAGTCCCTGTAGAGTAAAGTCAGCTTGCTCGAACTTGATCGTCTTTCCAAGGAGAGTCGGTGGTTCGAATCCACCTGGGGACATATCATGAATGTATTGCTGTTTTTTTTTTTCCCGTGAGGGCAGCTTCAAGGCGTAGGCAGTTACATAACTATGGTCCCCCTCTCTTTTGTGCCAATTTTATCTGGTTTTGGTGCTTGGATTCAATGTCAGATGTCCTGACCCCAACCAAGCCAACGGGGATGTGGGTCTGAATTCAACCAAGTAAGAGTTTGAATCTAATCCAGTCGCCAGTCACGTCGGCTGGACAGTCAAAGGTACTAAGTCTCTATGGAGTAAAATCAACTTGCTTCCTTACACTGTGGCAGCGAAAACAAAAATGCTGAGAGTCGGTGGTTCGGGTACACCCGGGGCCATATAATCACCAGCACAGTTTGGTGCAGTCACGGTTGCATCTTTCCGATTTGTATGCAGCTGAGCTTTCTTGCCCAAGTTTCCGTCGAATTTTTCTGGCTCAATTTATTAATGTTTTCGAGTTTTGCGACGCATGACTAGCCACAAGGTGGATTCCATCGAGTCCACATTCAACCCACGACCAAGGATAAACACCCAGTCCCCGTGGAGTAACTTGGTGACCTCGCTTCCTCCTGTTAGTGTGAGCGGATATACTGTTTAAGGGAGAGTCGGTGGTTTGAATCCACCCGGGGACATGTTTACTGAATCACAAAACATCTTTTTGACGCAGACTCTCGATATCTGTATGCATGCATTTAAATTTTGGTCGATTTCTCTGGGTTTTGAGTTTTGTTGGTGTTTCGAATTCTCGTTTACCTCCTCACGCACCGCATTAACCTTCACCTCCATCCTTTCATTATCCCGCCCCTCCCCAAAATCAAGCCCACCTAGTTTATCCAACCCACCTCCCAAGCAATCAAGTCCCCGTGGAGTACGCAACTCGCTTCCTTGCCTTTTATGGTAATATTGAAATATGATGGGAGAGTCGGTGGTTCGAATCCACCCGGGGACATCCGTCGTTTGAACGCTAGCTTTTTCCTCTTGGAGGGGCAGACGCCCAACGTTCGATGTTCGTTCGTATACAGCGTACATTTCTTTTGCGGTTTTTCTTTTGGTAGACGGTTTCGAGTTTCGCCGCGACGGCGGATGCCGCTGACTGACGTTGTGAGGCTTATTTCTTTCTTCAGTGGGTTTTGAGTTTTGTTTATTTAATGATGATTCAAAATCTGATTTACCTCACGCGCCGCATTAACCTTCACCTCCATCCTTTCATTGCCCCGCCCCGCCCCAAAATCAAGCCCAGCTATCCAACCCACCACCCAAGCAACCAAGTCCCCGTGGAGTACGCAACTCGCTTCCTTGCCTTGGATGGAGTAGCACTAGTTTGAACACTTATGGGAGAGTCGGTGGTTCGAATCCGCCCGGGGACATTCATGGCTGGATCCCTGGTTTTTTCCTCTCGGAGGGCAGTATACATACAGCGTACATTTTTTTTTTTTGCGGTTTTTGTAGACGTTTCCGAGGTTCGCCGCACGGCGGATGCGCCTGCCTGACTGACTCACGCTGTGCTTATTTCTTTCTTCGGACCCGACGCCCTTCTAAGTTCCCGCCGCAGCCCATTTGCGCCGTTGGTCGCATCGAGGAACTCAAAACAAGAGCTGAAGTGCACGAATGTCGAAATGGAATTACATTCACCATTGCTCGCTACATACGTAAAAGGATTTCACGCCGGGGTCGGCGTATTCTGAGAAACGGGAGAAATAACTATAGGGCTACACAGGCAGAACGGAGAGCTACTAGCGCAAATGCGCGCGCGAGGGGTGTATACGGATGAGTAGAGACGGAGCCGCGGATGAGGATGAGATCGATACAGCCAAGAACCAGGACGGGAGACAGAGATATGCTACATGTGTTGTATATGGGGAGTCATGCGGGGTATGTGTGTGTCAATGAGATGAGCGGAGAGATGTAGGAGAAAGGGAGATAAGAGAGGGGGATATAATAACGTTATTTTGCGTACTGCGCTTCGTTTTCGTCATCGCGGCCAGCGCCACCATCGTCATGCACCCAGACGTCCGGAATAATGACAAGACAAGACAAGACGGCCTACTGCACGCCGAGATTCATCGCGCCGAGCACGACCTCCCACGCGAGGTCGACGGCGGCCCACAGCGCGGGGTCATACACGCCCAGCGCGACCATGTCCTGCCACAGCTCCTTGACGTGCCCCGCGTGCGCCATGAGCGCGCTGAGGGACGTGCCGGCGGCGGCGAGGAGGTGCGCGGAGAGGGCGTGCCGCGTGGAGGGCTGGGCGAGCGCGGCCGCCAGCGCCGCCGACGGGTCCTGCGCGGCGGCGAGGGAGGCGAGGAACGCGGGGGGGAGGGGGGCAGGAGCGCGCCGAGGGCGGCGTCGATGCGGTGTGTGTACATGTACGCGTGCAGGATGGCGAAGGCCTGCGGGGAGGGGAGCGCGAGCGGCAGGACGGGGAGGGTGATGGAGGAGGAGCGCGAGGAGGGCGGCGAGGCGGGCGGGAGGCGCGGGAGCTTGGCGCAGTGCGCGGCGAGGACGACCGCGTGCACGGGGAACACCGCCTGGGGGGCGTCCGCTGGACTTGGGCTGGACTTGGAGACGGGCAGGCCGATCGCCAATGCGTGCGTGGGGTAGCTGGGGGGCGCGGGGGCGCCGGGGGGGCGGAGCGCAGAGGGGGATCCTGAGGGCGGGCGGGAGACGGTCGCGCGGGAGGGACGTGGGGAGGTGTGAGGGCGCGAGGGCGGCGATGCCGGCTTGCATGTGGGGTCCCTTGGCGCGGAGGCCGTGGCGGATGAACTCGGCGGGGACGGCGGTGAGCTCGGGGGCGGCGGCGGCGAGGGCGTCGCGCGAGATGTCGGTGAACGGGGGGCGGGCGAGGGTGCGCGGGAGCTGGAGGGCCTGCTGCGGGACGGCGGCGGGGGCGGGGGCGGGGTAGTCGTAGGACGGGCGGCGGTGGGCGGGGGGGTCGCGCTTCTCGCGGAGGTGGGAAGGCGGCGGGGTGGGATGCGACTTGGAACATTGCAATTGCAGGGAATTGTTGAGATGGACCCAGTCATTATATAGCGCCAAAAAGTAGAGGATCGACATTGCCGCATTGGGATGTACAAAGCAGCGTCCTGATTTGGAACTAAGAGAATCACAACACGTGGGCCATCACATCCTCAAAAAGGTCCCCCTTGTCCTCCACCAGCCGCATGTCTGCACTCCCTTATTCCAATTCTATGAAACTCGTCGCCATTGTGCACAGTCGTCCATTATTCGCAGAGAGGCAATCCCGCCTTCATCTCACTACCATGCCTTTGGGTCTGACATTCCTTTTTCGGGCTTCTCAGTGCGGTCCACGCCCCCGCGCTTTACGTTCTCGCGCTTACGGTCGTCAAGCCCGCCTGTCGCACAAGCGGCGCGCTCGAAGAGACTCTCGCGTCGTCAAACATACTCGCAGTGCCCAACCCCTGGACGACATAACCTATGCCTCGCTGCACCAACTCTCAGTCTGCCTCTACCCTAATTCGATCCGCCTCCGCCGCAATCCATCTTAGACTTCTCTCTGCGAACATCCCTCGACATCTCCTTCTGTGACCGCCCTCGTTCTCGTTTTGGAATAATGCCTCTTCCTGGCCCCGCCGCCATCCCCTTCTGTCTTCTGTCCACCCGCATAGATACATATCACCTCATCTTGACTCGAGCGGCGCCCACGCCGCGGCCTTCAGATCTCCAGATCATTCTCACCTTGGCCAACGCTGGAATATCACAATCACAAGCGCCCGTAACCCCTATCAATTCATTCTCTAGCGATATGCCTCCGCGGCAGCAACAAACCTCCGCTTCATTGCCGCTATTTCATTTCATTTCCATTTAATTCTACTTCCACTTGGGCCTGTTCCGCGGAAGCAGAACCAAGCGAGACTCGACGCGGCTCAATCCGATTTGACACGACTTGACTCGATTGACAGAATATGCTGCTCGGGATCTACCTACTTTAATTGTCTGCAGAGCCGCAACAGCGGGCCCGTCCGTCTCGGTGTCCGACACCGCCTCTGGGAAGCCAGACCGCTCCATCCACCGTCGACATCCATCCAATCCAATCTTTTAATTCACCCTTGGCCGCGGCGCGGCCGTAGCCGCAGAACATCTATCTGTCTGTCCAAGTCTGTCTGTCTTACAGCTATGACTCGCCCTTGCACTATCTATCTAGGGATATGACGCAGAAGCATATGGCGCGCAGCAAGAATGCAGACATCTAGGCGCCCAGGCGCGCGCCCGTCCGGCGGCTATTCTTACGGGGCGGCTGGTTGGCTGCGGCCTGCGGCGGAGATGTTTATTTAGCGCTCGAGAGAAGAATAGGCGTGTAAGTATAGTCCGACCGGCCCCGCTCTGTCTATCGCGAGTCATGCATATGCATATGCATATGCATAATCAATCTATTGTCCACCCACCCTCCTTTCTTGGTGCCTCGATTCTCGGGAGCGTCAAGCCCTCGCGGCGGCTCAAGAAGCAAGAAGCAAGAAGTAGTAGCCCTAGGTTTCCCGCAAAACGAGCGCGGACCCGCAGACGCATCGCCTCCCCCTTTCCCTTTCCTTCCGATCCGTGCTGTTCCGAGCGAGTTCATCCTATCCCCGGCGCGGCGGGGCGATCCCATTGTTCTCCGGTGCCTCGCTCTATATTCTTGGGATATGACGCACAAGCATGTTATGGCGCGCAGCAAGAATGCAGACATCTAGGCGCCCGCCGCCCTCGCTGCTGTGACTATTCTTCCGGAGAAGGCTGGGAAAGGCTGGCCGCGGCCTATGTGGCGCAGTGACTCGCTCGTATCGTATTGTCTATTGCCAGCATCCTAAGGTACCTTCCCTCTCGGCGGCTCAGGAAGCAAGAAGCAAGAAGTAAGAAGTAAGTACATGTGTAGGTTTCTCCCGCAACACGATCGCGGACCCACAGACGCATCGCCTCCCCCTTTCCTTCATTGTCTTTCATTCTATCGCACGCGAGACGAAGCGAGGCGATCCCATTGTTCTCTGCTTCTGGGCCCACAACGGCATCGAGGCCCCCTATCAAATGCGATTGTCCCGTTGTCCTCTGGCGCCTCCTAGACTTGTCTTTGGATGATCTGAGTCTGGTTCTGAGTCTGCATGATATGATATGGGCGGGTACGCGTCGGGGCGCGCCGGGGGCCCACGCGCGATTGGAGACCGTACGAAGCATCCCACTGTCCTCTGTTGCCTGGCTGGAACTGCACCTCGCTTTTTCTCGCACATCGCGCCCTCGACGGCTTCGCGTTATTCAATCAAGGTGGTCCCGTCGTTCGCGGGCGTGGTTCTTCTAAGGCACGTCTCGAAGCGAGCCGGGGGCCAGAGACTGCAGTATCAAGCAATGTCGCGTCTGCGTCTGGTGCAAGCATACTACGTGCCTATCATATCACACACAAGAAAGGGAATGCATTGTTCTCAGTGCCGCCCTTGTCTTTTGCAGAACTGTCTTTCCGATACGCTCCCCAGCCGCGAGGCACGCAAAGATGGGTACGCACGGGACAGTCGCCTCGATTGAACAGTCGAAGTACCCTTTTTCATTAGCATTCTCATCCTGCGACGTCCCGGGCGAGTCGGCCACACGGCATTGGACTACTCGCTGCAAGCTATAGCTTTGTCCGCCCCAGGCTTTCGCACACGCAGCAGCAGCGCCGGCAAATGATCGTGATCGTGGACCCACACCAGCGTCGCCTTGGATGAAGCGGTTTCAAAATAAGTCCTCCTGGTCCGAGCTCTCGGTTTGATTCGCTATGTACATACATACCACCGTTGGACGATGACCCCGCACGCAATATCACTTCCGAGCGCAATTTACCGGGGCCCTTTGGTTCTCGCCTCCTCCCGCGACATGCACCAACGATGGAGGACCCAGAATATCACTGGGGACGTGATTAATTCCCTACAGCGCAAGTATGGTATCCTATCGCAGGCGAGCGCATTGTCCTACGGCGCTGCTCTTGAGGGAGAGAGTTGTCGGTTTCGAGGCTGCCTCCCTTGTCTCCAGTAATCTGATTAAGACAGTAGACTGTAACTTCTCTCTTGCGACCCAAATGATCCCCCTCGAGAGCTGTCGATTCTGAGGCTACCTTTCTTCTCCATAGCACTCATAGACTTCCCTCCTGTAACGTGATCTATGATCTAATGCTTGGTTCCTCTCGCCTGACCTCTGCGCCGTTTACGTAGCACGATATGATTGATACAATATGTCCTTGTACATCCTATCACAAGTGACGCGTTGTCTACATGCGGTCTACATTCTGCGATCCTCCCTCGGGTATTATAACGAGATAGCGAAAAACGGAGCGAGCGTACCAGCCCTACGGTGCCGGCTGATTTTCTGACGAGTCGAATGATTCTGCATGAAATGAGCACTGTCACGTTATGGGAAGAAGCAGGAGGCAACCGCATGATATGAATTTAATGTTTCCTGAAGACGCTTAAGTTCATTTGGCCGGTAACGAGACGAGGTCCTCTCGACTAGGTACCCGAAACCTAGCAGTGCCCCCCCTCCCCCCCTTCCATAATTAAATAATCTAAAATTCAATCCGACATCGCGGTATGTATGCATGTGGGTGCGTATGGACGCGCAACAACCATCAGACGTCGACCATCTAAAAAAAATGGACATGTTCGCGTATCAAAAAATCGGTACATGTGTATCAGAGATGCAGAATGCAAAGAGGACGGGACAGGGACGGGACATGTGGGCGCATGTGTGGACGTGGATCAAATTCCATTTTGATATCTTTTTTTTGCGCGGCGCATAAGTCGACGATTTGCAATTGATGTAGCGAAATGATGAGGAATTTTCCTCGTCCTCCGCCGCCGACCGACGAGGGTGAGGTTGATTTTAGGGAGTTAAATATCATTTGAGTACCGAAACTGGCGGCAGCCGGTGCCGCTATGCGGCGTATGCTCGGGGACCGTGATTGTGGCGTCTCGTAAGTGAATGTACGGCCTCCGCCACAGGGTGAATCTGCGTATATATCAATTTAATTTCCGTCCTCTTATCCATACACCTTAACAAACCCGAACCCTCAAATTCAACCAGGCACCCTCGACCACGCATTGACACCCACGGACCCCGACCCCCGTGAGCCGTAATCCTTAATTGTCCTGCTCGATTTCTATTTCCGTTTCCGATCCTGACCCCAATCTCACAATTCCCATATATACCTTCCCTTTCCCGGTCTAGTCTAGTCACGGGCCCGCGCTGATGATACGGGAGGTTTCAACAATAGCAACAGGACGCTGCAGCCCTGGCCGACGGGCAGGATGCAGTGCTGCGACGCAGGGAAATTAAACTATAGAGATTAGAGTTTGCGTTGGCTCGCGATCGGCATGTACTCGGGCGGCGGGCACCGTGAGTAGCAAGCAGGGGGGTCACCAAAATTAATCCGTCGAACGCGGACTGTAAGTATGTTCGCGCGCTGATTGTGTGTACTTCCAAGTACGTGCCAGACTGCGGAATTATATTTGAATACGGTAAGCCGGACAAGTAAGTACAGAAGGAGACCGACTTTGCAGATTGACGGTATGGCTGCATGAAACGGGGGTTAAATTTTGCTTTTGGGAACGTACCTTCCGTTTCCGCTTCAACGTAAGTACTGTGCCTCGAATCTAATCTTGAAAGCTTATAAATCTTGAAATTCAACACTCAACACAGCCACCGGGAACTTGCGTGGTTGAATTTGAACGAATCAGTTGAACCGAGTTTCCACTTGGGCGCTGAGGGTACAGGCTTAAGTTTTTTCCCCTGTCCGGTGGAATGACTGATACCCATCGTTTCGGGGCCCGGAACGTTGAGGGAGTGGCCTAAATATTAGTCTCTCCAGACAGTTACTGTGATGTCACCAGCTCATCACAGTCTGTTAGTTACCGCGTAACTTAAGCGGCGTCCAGGGTTATTATGTAGGAACCTAATCGCATCAGAGATTTGAGACGAAGATTGACGGCGCTTGGACTCATGTTCAGATTGAGAACAAGGGCATGAAATACAACCACAGCCGTTAATGAGTAGACCTGTAACCGTTCGATCTAATGACGCAAGTGGCGTTAGACAGACCGGTCGTTCCTATACATTAAGGCGCAACGATCAAAAAGTCACGAGAATTGTCCAGAATCAAGATTACATTAAACATTGTTCATGTTAATTTGTGATTGGACCAAGCGGCTGGTTCGAATATCCTCCAGTCTGCTGAACTCCTTATCTCTTAGGAATCGGTTGCACGGCACACTCCAGAAATCACTTCTAGTAAAACACTCGGCAATTGCCGCTTGATAGAAGCTCCACACAGTTCGGGGAAATTCTTGTTGCACCGTGTGCAGGGGTTTCGCTTTCTTTCTAGCACGAGTTGTATCCTTCTCTCAAGGGATTTCGGGTCTTCTCCCGGGGAATACTCGCAGCCTTGTACTCCGGATCTATGTGGTTGGAGCGCTCTTGTTCTAGTTTGGGTAACCCAGACAAGCGTGAGCATATTTTGTGTCACATACACTTGGCTTCCAGACGTGTATGTATGAGCACCGTGGCTCACTGTAAAAAAACGTTGTCTCGTGCTCCTGTCCTTGTCCTTATATTATAGTCTTGCGTCCTGTCCGATATGATAGTATTTGTCAGAAACTTTCAACCATGTGCATCGACTCACGGTGGAGTGACGCCAACTTTCCATCTCTGAAACAAGAGCACACCACGTACTCAACTCGAGCATCAGGAAAACCAGCTTTTGGAAGCAATTAAGTGCGTCGATGTCTACAGTTCGGCGGTTTCCGGCGGCTGTGTTTGTGCTGTCGCGAGTTGAAATGTTCGATTTTGTATACAGCTGTTTTTCCCAAAGTTAGAATGGCTTCCACCGTAATTTTGTGATCATTCAGACTCGTGGCTTTTTGTCCGAGTAGCGTGTGCTGGCTTGAAGGCTCCCAAGCAAGAGGTGATCGATCTCTGGATCTTGGCTTAGGTGATTGATCTCGGCATGACCCGGCATTCTACGCCTTGTCTCCAGCAGAGGCTGCATCCCTTGCTCAGCTACTGCCAATTGATTTGTTCAACTTCATTTTCAGCGTAACATGCATCTTGTGCATCTGTATGTCCACAAATTTTAACATTTGACTCTGACAAACTACTTGATTCCGAGACTCTAAAACATGCAATATTCAGATTCAACACTGGAACCAAAGTCGAACCAATGAGGATGTGAGTAAATAAGGTTATAAGAGGCCTTAGAACAGCCAGGGAGCTTTTATGGCACGCCCAGCGCTGCGAGGTGGTGGAATTGATGGAATTTCTTTTTCCAGGGGGGTGTCGTGGGAACAAGGACATGATCCAGAGATCGATCACCCGTTGCTTCCAAGTACCAACGATATGGATTGCGTCCCAAAGCTAACGGCCTCCACATCGCGCCACCCCTTCAGCTGCGCCTCGCTCTCCCTCCCGCTTCTCGACCTCCTCGACGCCGTTCTGCCGCCACCATGCGAGCTAACCCTCAGCGTCGGCTCCGGGACGGGGCTTCTCGAAGCGCTTTTCCTGCAGCGCCACCCGCACCGCTCGAGCCCAGACTCCTTCCTCGGCGTCGAGGTTTCCCAGACCCGCCCAATAAACCGCTTTCTGCCCGAAGCGAACACCGCCGTCGTCCCGGGCACCTGGGCCATCGCGCCTAGCGAAGCGGAAGGGCTGATGTTTGTCTACCCGCGGCAGCCAGGGCTGGTGCGGGTGTACCTCGGGCAGGGAACGAGGCTGCGCACGGTGGTGTGGATTGGACCTCGGTGTGATGTAGCTGATTTTGAGGCTGTGATGAGGGAGTGGGGTGAGGAGGATCAAGGGGCGATGAGGGGTGGAGCACTGGTTTGAGGACGGGGAGATGGTCATGGTTTTTAGGCGGAGACTGAGCTGAGGGTGTTCCTTGCGACCCAGGTCAATGGCAAGAGCCGTAGCGGTATCAGGCTGAACAGCGCGTGCGCAGGTACGCGCTTTCTCTCTCTTTCCTCACTGCTTCATCCCATTGTCGCATTTTCTTCTTCCACTGTACGTGTCAGTGCGAGAGCCTGCGCGTTTCGCTCTTCTGTCACTCTACCGTTCAATTAAAAACTGACCTTCCTCATTCTCGTAGCTGTATCTTCCGCCTTGCGCGCGCGTCCGTGGTTGATCTCTCGGCCCCGCTCGACTGAGCCAATGCCGACCTACATCGCTCCCAGTCAGTGCGCGATGGGACGTCGGTCAATTCTCTGCACAACGCTCACAGTACGCATCCACATTTTGTCGTCATCCCAGACATAGTTGAAAGAAGAACAGATGCTTTGAATGAGAAAGGGGCTTCTCTCATATGCCAGCTCCAATGTTGCAGTAAACCTTGACCATCTCTCAAATGTGTTTGGACTCGATGCGAATAATGCATTTGACATTGAAACCACGACATTGAGGGCCGCAGACACCAAGGAGCGCTCGACAAGTGCTTCACGATAGCCATGACAGAGAGAATATTCTCCAGTGCTTCAGCTGCAAGTGGTTAACAGTCTTGAGGCATTCTGCATGTCTGACCCAGTACTACAGCCCAGAAATAAAATGAAAGCCCTATTCTCGAATTCTCAGATCACATTGAGTAAATACAAAATTATGCGAACTCAAGTACATGTACACCCTTAGTCCGAATACCTCCGCGCGCCGTCATAATAGTCCGTCTGACCCACTGGTTCCTCCCTGAGTTTCACAGGAGTGTACTTGGACGACGCACGCCCCCGGCGAACACAAAGGTTGACCCCGATAAGAGCGAGGACCAAAAGCAGAACCAAATTCCCGCTCGGCAGCCCAATAATAGGGTTGTTGACAGTTCCCTTTTTGCTCCCTTTGTGCTACCCTTTTTGCTCCCTCTTTCCTCTTTTGCACCCATAGAACCCTTCCGTCTTGCAGCACGGCTGAGATGGGACTGGTGTTACTTCTCAAGATGGTTCAGTCGGTGTACACAGACTCATTGGAATGATTTTGAGGTTTCAAGTTGTAAACCGCTTAGGAAATGGACCTTGCCGACGTGGAGCCACGTCGAGCCGAGGTGATCTTGAGCTGCCACATAAGCCAATGGCCCGAGGCGAGCTGGTAACCACCTCGATTTACCTCCACCTCGCAGCGGCAGGGAGGCGGTGCTTTCCCAAAAAAGGCTCAGGGCCGGAATGTATCGAGTGCCCGGGAGATTGTGTTGACAATTTCCACCCCGTGCAGGGATGCCACTTTAAGGAAGTAATAATTGTAGTTCTGTACTGTGTAAAACTAATGAAGATCAGGAGGTAAATTATATACACATTCATCGATCATGCCGCTGCTACTCAAAGTCTAGGCTTTGCCGCTCGTAAAGCTTGATCGATTATCTCCGACATTGCAATCGTAGCCTCCTCCTCCCCGGTCCTCCCCATGACCTGACGAGTTCCCAGTCAGAATGAACGTTCGGAAGAAATGAGCAAAAGAATCAATCGAACCTGGATGGCGATGGGTGCGTTCTCGTATGTCGCGGGATCATCTGGACAGAAGATGGTCAACTCGCCGCCATGACACGGCTGGGTGGCGTACATTGCTCGTAATTTTCCCGGTCTTCCGTCGTGTAAAATCCTTCTCTCGGTTCTTTCACATCCAGTTCCTGATCCACTTTGGATACTGGAATGATCATGGCCGGATAATCCTGAGAGAGCAAGTTATAGTCAGCGCTACAACAGCTGAGCAGACCGGCGTACAAGCAAGTTCAAAGGCAGGGTATATTGCGGGATTCTGATATAGCCAGTTGCAGTCAGTGTAACAACCGCTGAGCATACACTTGAACTCACCCACCCAACCCATGCGGCGATGCAGGGGTCGGTGCCATCGGGCTGATAATCGCGTCCACAGGGCGGCCGGTTCCAGTTTGACTGACAGTCTCTTCCCAGTGGTTCAAGTGTTCTTGGCGCAAGTCCCGCTTCTTCTTCTGAAGCTGCCAGAGCTCGAAGGCCGGTATCCCACCCTCGGGGGGACGGAAAATAGGGAGCTCGGTATCCTGTTGTATGAGTGCCATGGACGTGATGATGGGCTCGCCCGTCGGAGCCACCGCCGTCTTGAAATCTTCCGCGGCAGCCGCAGCAATAATATCGTACTTGGAAATCGATAAGTTAATCTCTGCCCCGATATCTTTCTCGCACTTACGATGTTTTTCGTAATCTCCGCCTGCTTGTACGGCGTCCAGTCGATCACTGCGGTCTCGTTAACCTACTGCCAGTGAAAGTACGCAGATGACAGAAAGTATACCTCGGTGCCCCGCTGCCAATAGCGCGGCCTTGGTCAGTTCCAATCCACGCCGCACAGGCGGGTGCGGCGCCACGACCCCGTTGTCCCACATGATCGCAAAACAGAGCTTCCCCCCGTTCCCGTGGTCGATCAAGTTGTACTCCTCCTCGCTCCACCGTTTGCGGACGACCAGCGGATCCTTCAGCCACGGCTCTTTGCTCAGCACCGCTTTGAAGAAGGTCTTGGTGCCGTCGAGAGTGTTACAGAGAGGACCCAGAACTGACAGGATGGAGTCTACACCATCGAGGGTGTTGACGCAGCCTGCGTATGGAATTCGGTTGTACGAGGGGCGGAAACCGTATACGCCGCAGAACCCGGCGGGAATTCGTATCGAGCTGAAGGACATGTTAATAAAGTCCTGATGAAACTGTGGATGTACTCGCCCACCGATGTCGGTACCCACCCCTGAAAAAATGTGAATGACTGACAATGGATACGCGATTTATGGGACATACCGAGGGGGCTACCCTTCAACGCTGAGCCAGATACGATTAATTTAATGTTTCTGAGACCTTGGAAATTACCTACCTATGAGTGCGCCTTCTCCTCCAGAAGAACCGCCGCTAGTAAGAGATCGGTTATATGGATTAGTGGTCCTTTGGCATGTTCAATTCAGGTTTGATATTTTGCACTGTTGCCGACCTTCCGAAGATGTGATTGAAGGTTTCTCCCCACTTCAAGAAAGGTTAGAACAAACAATACGACATAGTAGAAATGCATCGCACCATGAGAGTCTGGGGTACATTCGTTTTAACGAATGGAACGGCCCCGAGGGACTCCAGGATATCGACCAAGACGGAGTTCTTCTCCGCGAACTTGCCAACCCAGCTAACGTAACCTAAACGCTTGTTTGAAAATGAGGGGAAAAAGGCAGTGTTCGCTGTTACCTATCGTGGATTCAATCTGCTTGATGCCTACTTGGTCCTTGAGGGAAATCGGGAGTCCATGCAGCGCTCCAACGACGGTTCCCGTCTTCTCCAGGTGCTCGTCGAGTTCTTTGGCCCGAGTGAGCGCACGGTCCACAAATATCTCTGTCAAGCAATTGGTCTTCGGGAGGCCAGTTAATCAGTAGGAGGTCAAGCCCGCGCAGAGATGGGAGGAACTAACGAGCTGCTGGGCAACAATCGCGCGTTTGTAGAACGACGTTGTTACTTGGACGGAAGACCACTTGCTGGACGCGAGATTGGCGAGCAAGCTGGTGACGGAAGACTCGGTGATCTCGCGATCGAGCGCAGACAAGACGTTGCTTTCTTGAGGAAAATTGATAACATTGAGTGTCTCTTCCGAGGGTAGATCGGAGCTGAGCCATTCTTTTGGAACAGAGTCGAGCTGGTGGGCCTTCTTCTCTGCAGCGATCTGTTGCCAGGCCATGGGAGAAACCAAACTTGGGATCCGGGTTTGTCTCTGCAGCTTATGAGAAGTCTAATCCACGCCGGATTCCGAAGTGGCCCGTATGTAATCATATCGGCAGGGTAGTATTTAGCATTCAGGCGGCCCGAATCGGTCGTATCAATCAGTCCTGTCATGGCGATGGATTCTATAGCTGAGGGACGGGACTGGATCCGGGTCTGCGTAGTTCACCCGGTGTTCGGTCAGTTGCTTTCACCAGAAAGGTCGGCGTTGTGATCCTCCGATGCCTTCCCCGCAGGATCGTCCGCAGGATGTCGTCGTTTGGGACGCTCGCCCTTGCCCTTCGAATCCAAGCTGCTTGGTCAGGCTTTTATCGCCCGCTGGATCTGGGCGGGAATACTACAGATCAAAAAGACGTGCAGCAGATACAGCAAGTGGCATCGACGCACGGCATTGCTGCGGAAAATCCTATGGGCGTAATCCTTGCTGTTCGGCGAGTTAGGCCGTTGTAGTATTGAGACATCTGACAGGCGGTACCGCACCGCGGCACCGCTGAGCTGCATTTTAGTAAATGTATTGTGAGGTGGTGGCACTTGATGTTTTAGTTGGTTTCCGACGGCTCCAAGTTTCTGGGGTGGTCTGCGGTGAGTATTTGGGAGACTCTAGGGTTCGCCGTTGGATGATCTCATTGGATTCGGATCATTACGCCGATGATCGATTCGATTATTTTCCTCTTCCTCAACCGATGCCTTGGTCCCATTCTACACCCAAGCACACGTCTGTGGCTCCGAGCGCCGTTCTAATCTGTCGATAGCCCTGGAACTGTGGGAAATCAGGTCACGCAGTAGTTTGAGCCAACCAGATATATTCGAGGCCGAACAAGAAGGTGCCGGGGGATGTAGGAAAGCTAAGTAATGTGTCGATACAAGCGGAATATAAATAGGTGGTGGAGAGACAGAAAGGGGGGTAGGCAGGCAGTATCAAGGCGATGGATATGGAATTCGGGGGAAAGCGGCGCGCAACCGATCACTTTCTCAACAGGAACTTGTGCTACGACCATGCAGTGAACGGGTCTTTGGCTACACCGCCAATTATTCGTCAGTCAAAGCTGAGCTGGAAGGTTCGGCTATCATCCATTCGCCCCGACCATGCCTTCCCGATATGGTTACAATGTCGATTCCATGTGAATAATGCAGCTGTCTCCCACCTGATGTCCAGCTCAAGACCAGATGTCGGTCGGCCACCACAACGGCTCAGTGTCCACCTATAAATCTACTATACTACCACTACTCCCAAACCAGAGCACAACAGGCCACAAAACAGCTCACCAAAACTCTAAACAACCCCACACCTGCGCGGTCGCACCAGGGACTTCGGTACTACATAACAGCTCCAAATGTCGCTGTATTGTCACTGCCCCTGGAGAAGCCTATCCAGTGGAGAGTGCTTTCGTCCCATGGACACGCCAAATTGGGTCTTCCAGACAAAGGCATCCATGATTCGCAAGTCCATTGTTCTTCTGAGATCATGAATGTCCAAATATTTGGCAATGGCAATGATTCGCGGCGATGGTCTTCCTTTCACCTCGACCACCACCTTCCCCTCTTCTGAGTTCTCCTCTTCCAATTCTATCCATACACCCTTCCTCTCTGCCTCGCTTTCCATTCATCCACATTGTCTTGCCACTCTTCCAATGTCTTAAAAGCAGTTTCGTCGCCACCACTGCTGGACCAACTGATTGCCACCCAAGCCATCAAGACGTCCCACCCTGCCACTTATCTCAAAGCTGAATGATTCAAGACCAACGTGTGTGAAGACCTCAATCGAAGACCTCAACGGCCTAGACCAAGCCACACATACCTCAACTTGCAAGACATCGGAAGATTCAAATCTTTGCACTGCGAGGTCACTGGTTTAGTTCAAGACTGCCCAAAGCACTGCCATTCAGACTTCAAGACTTCAAATCTTCACCAGATTTTCAAGGCTACGCTCCGCAAGACGAATACAGTCCACATCTCAATTTCAAGACTTCAAAATGCTTCCGAGTCAAGAACAAAGTCTGAAGGTATATGCAGTGGAATTGTAACTATTGTCCATTGTGTATTTATTTTTTCGCAATCTATTGTTGTGTTTTTCTCGCTTCTTTGTGTGTTCTACTGTGTGATTTGAGGTGAATTGGAATCACTGGTAAGCGGTGACCAAAGCGAGGTAAGAACAATGGCTGTTTTGATGTTCGGCGAACACACAATGCACCATCGCACTGGAGGCTGAACAATGATCTGTGCGACAGCTCGAGTGGAACCACAATGGAGGGATTTCCGCCCAAAACTGGCTATAATGTGATTCGCACATCACAGACAGCCAACGTTTGAATGCATCACCGGTGTGGCATCCATGTCTCAGCCACGTCCAGACAAATTGGCGGTGTATTTATCCCAAGCCGGGACATTCACCCAGCACAGATCACTCTCACTAACACGTGAGCAGACGGTCTCACACCAGAGCACATTCCATCTGGGCTGCACCACACGGAAAATACAATTATTCAAACTCTTTCAGCGGACATGCTTTTGTATTCGGGTTAAACAACTCAAACCAGGACTGCGAGGAGCAATGTTTTAAGTCAAGTCCTATCCGACTGGACGTCTCCAACTAAGGGCTTTCTATCCCCTGTGGCTGCCCCTGGGCGCCCCGGCAGCATCAGCTACCCCACGCACGTGTCAAATTGACTTCGAGCTCACACGCAGCGCTGGACGCGCTGCAGGCCATATTTCCTGTGCACGTGGTCGTGTTCGCCGTGCGCTGCACCAAGCAACCACGCCTCCCACTGTTTGTGCCCCTTCGGCTTTGCGCAGCTCACCCGCGACGTCTTTTGTGTTACCGCTGGCGCTCTCCTCCTCGCAGGCCTTCACCATTTTACACGCCTACATGTACACGCACCACATCGACGCCGCGCACGGGTCCCTCCTAGTGATTTGCCAGGCTTGGGCTCAGGCCTGAGCCCGGCCCAAGCCCGGGGCTTTCAGGCCCGACCCGGTTTTCAACTGGGCCTAGGGTCGGGCCTGACATTTGGTCAGGCCCAAAGCCTGGGGCCTAGGCCCGGGCTTTTCCAACAAATTACCAAAAAAATTAATAACTCACTTACTCATTTCCTGTGAACACGGAGACATCCTTCAGGCTACTGAACAACTTCACATGTTTTGGCGGTGAGATTTCTTTTTGGCCATCAAATATACTTCTGACATTGACCACAACAAGTCTGCAATAATCATGGGAGGTCAGATTTCTCCCCCGCACACCCAGTGTACAGCCATATGTCTACATTGTTCTTTTGTCCTTGTCTATCTGAAGATTTTTCAAATTTGTTTGCTATTTAATATATATATATAATTATTTGCTTCTAAGCCCCGGGCCTGGGCCCAAGCCTGACCTGACCTGGCCTCAAGCCCGATGGTTGGGTCGGGCCTGAGGTTCTCCCTGGCCCAAGCCCCGGGCTTTCAGGCCCAGCCCGACCCGGAAAACACTAGTCCCTCCTGCCCCTCCTGCCCACGTTCCTCTCTTCTCTTGCCTCCCCTCCTCGCAGGATGCGTCGAACGTGCTCACCGCCACCCTAACAACCCCCTACACGTGGCAGGCCCTGTCCACGCGCCTCCTCGCCGCCTCCGGAATGTCCCTGGCTGCGCTGTTGGTGTATGCGGGGCATGTGAGGGAACTATGGCAGGACATGGTCGCGCTGGGTGTAAACGACGCCGCGCTGTGGGGAGCGGTGGACATTGCGTGAGAGGTGGTGTTGGGGGCAATGACTTTGCGGGTGCAGTAGGCGCAAGGCGAAGCCGTTCTCATAGGCTGAGCTGCATGCGCTGGTCGACAAGGATTTGGGTGGGCACGGGAGTTAATTTCCACCGGAAGGTGGCGCTCAGCACGTGGAAGCTGGTTGTCGTGGTGGAGTACCGTGAATGCCTTGGCGCTGTGCGTGCGCGAAGGTGGTGGAAGCGCTGACGACAACGATGAAAATGCAGTACGCAGATCCCCTACTCTCTCTCCTCCCATCATGACCCACATACATACCCCGCATCTGCATCCATGGCTCCCTCATCATACACATGTAGCATTATCTCCTCGTCTCTCCGGTTCGTTGGTTGCGTCAATCTTCCCCTGTATCTTGTCTCGAATACTACAGTGCATTTGTACCCCCGCCTCTGCTTTGTTCCCGTTGACTTATCACATTTGTAGCCCTACCTCTACTCTATATGTAGTTTTCTCAGAATACGCCTCGGCGTGAATCTTTTATGCAGTGATGAATGGAATTAGCAATATGATCTCTTCACGGTGTGTTCGTGGCTGCTATGTTTCAGCTTTTTTTTTTTTTTTTTTTTTTTTCAAGCCAATTTATTTGGCCCTCGCTGCATATGTGTGAGCCATCCTTACATGGTCTGGGCAAGTAATATGTCTCAACTTCAGGTTCGATGGCTTGGGTTCGGCGGGTGTCTCATCAAGCAGCTCAGCCTGATGCTCCTCTGTCGGTTGGGATGCCACTTGGGTCAGCAGAGCCGTGACGCTGTTCCGCACATCTCGTCACAGTTCCGTCAGCTTTTGTTCACTTGTGAGAGCTGCGCCTTCGAATGTGTTGGCCCTTTTGACCGCTAAATCGAATGGGAGAATTCAATTCACCAGCAACTTTGAAAATTGGCGCAACGTAACTTCCCCGATCTGGCGGCGAAGGATTTCAGCCTCCTGCTCTTTTGCACGAACTGTATGTCATTTTTATTTTGGTCTCGGAGTCATGGGGGAAGACATACGGTTGGCGTGTAGTTCAGCACTATCTGTTCAACAATCAATTAAAATGGTCTCAACGAGTTGTGCATGGAGCAACCGGAGTGTTTCGGTATTGCCAGCAAGATTGCAGTTAAGTAAATGACCATGAGGTCGAACAACGTCGGTACATTCGGCATTCTTTACTCAAAGTTCGGTCCTTTCTCGCTCCACTGAAGATATTTAGCGTGTGGCCCACAGAATGAGATGAGACGTTGGTAAATTGCATATTCTTCGCACGGAGGTTCCTGACTTCCTCGTCGAATTCAATGTGTTCTCGGTTCGAAGCTCAGTCGCTTCCTTGGCAGACTTGCTCATAAGGTGGACTTGTGCAGAGACCTGCACCTTCGCTATGTAACAGTCCGTCAGACCGCATTGAATGAAATTCAGACTGTAACTCACCAATAAATGCATTTGCGGCGACTCCCTCGGCCAGCTCGGAAAGGTTTTTGGCCGTATCACATAAGGCTCGGGCCATATCTTCCTCTGTATGTAATCAGCAAATCGAATCAAGGCCATTCCTCGACGCTTACTGGCTCGGGGAATGTCGTTGAATTCTTTGGGTCCCGCCCATGTCCGGTTTGGACTCGTGGTGCTTACATAAGGCTCCAACTATTTAGTTTTGGTTTACGGTTGGCCGTAAACTAAATGAAAACTCTATCAAACGGTTTAAAAACCATTTTATGTAAACTGTTTATAAACGGTAAACTATCTGCAAGAAATTCAAACACTGTGCGAGAGGTCTGTCTTTAACATTTCAAATGCACTGCCTACACCTACAGTTTATCAGTTAACAATCTTTGATACTGTTGTGAGGGTGTACTGGGCCAAAGACAGGTGTAATAGGGGTTCCTTCCTGAAGCCGTGATTGGATCACTAATGTCTGGCAGGCCACACTTCCCATCATGACAGCTGACGTGCGGCAGATTGGTTGTTGGTCGGCGACTACTGCATACAGGAGCCTACAGGAGCTACTTCTAAATCCTTCACACGGCAATTTATCTCAAAAAAAAAAAAAGGGTTTACTGTTTAGTTTTTATCTGTTCACTATTTGCGACCCCCCGTAAACTAAATGAAAATAAAAACGGTTTTATTGGTTTAAAATCTTTACTAAACCAAAACAGTTGGAGCCTTAGTGGTGCTTCGTCTGCCTCTTCCTCTCGTTTTCCTGTCCCCAGCTTGGGCCTATGACCGGCATCGGAGTTGAGGGGCATCGGGAAGGACCCGGGAAGCTCACCTAAGGGTAACTCCGAAGTTAGGGGATTTGAGGCCAAAATTTTGCGATTTTCAACTCCGAAATTAGGGGATTTGAGGCCAAAATTTTCAAATCCCTCTCCAAGTTAGGGGATTTCAGGCCCAATCGGGCCCACTTTATTTGTACATCAATCTCAAAAAATTTTGTAGGTGACGCGACGCCGATGGATGTTGGATGGCGCTTTCTAGCAGAGATGTCATGAAGGTGTTACCACCTCTCAAAATCAAGGTCCCAGGCACGGCAGGAGGGAAAGCGAAAAAAGCGAAAAAATAGCAAAAAAAAATGGCATTATTAGTAGTATCACGTAATATCCAACTCCGATTTAGGGGATTTGAGGCCTAAAGAGCCGGAAAAGTTAGGGGATTTGAGGCAACTTTGACCGACTTTTGCCGGAGTTACCTTGGGCTAGCTTCCCGGGTCCTCATCGGGAACCGAGATGTTAGTTGATAGATGAATGCAATTTGAAGATGAAACAAACGACTCGCAAACAACAACAACCCTCGCGGCGCTCGCCGGCGGCGGAGGTGCGGTCGAAGCCTTCAACCTCCTACCCACGGCCAGGGTCAATGTACGCTGATTCCAACCCAGTATGATTAGACTTCTTATTGGCTCCGATAAATCTGAGTAGAGGCATATATACACTCCGGCAGGTTGAAATCGCACTACTCTGAACACTCGGCTAATTTACATGAACCATCGGTTGAAATAGCAGAAACAGGGTTTCAATCTGGCACCGACATAGAAGATCAGATGGTGGAAGACGTACGAACTAAGGAGTGTCAAAACAAGGAGGGGAAGAACCCCAAGATCCCCAAATTGGCCGCCACTATCAAATCAGGATTCGAGTTCTCCACGGCAGCATGCTGATCTCATCTGGGTACAGCAAGGTGGCGAATGCGAAGTTGCGAGCCATATCTTAAACCACTTTGTGCGTGGAATCTGATACTGTACTTTCTCGTTGAATTTGGCGGGGGTCTGACCCGTGACACCCCCGGTGACTGCCTGTTTGATGTTGAATCTACTGTTTCTTTAACGAAATGTCGAGGTTTCATTTGTATATCTTTGGCTCATCCTCATCGAGCTTATCCCCTTTCTGTTTTCTCCTTCTCGTTCTCCTTCATCACCACATATAGCCTGACCCAAAGTTTAGGTACTAACATACACAGCATGTCAATTTACATGTAACCGAGTTTCGGTCAAGAAATATTAATGGTTGAACTGTCCAAACACAACGGTGGGATCTGTAACCGAAAAATGCAGTGAATATTCTCGTGATCAACATGAGATGCGGTAGGTTGTGTACGCACCTGAGGGAATGATTTGATCCCTACGTCGCGATTCGACTCGGAATGCATCGAGTCCATCATACCCACTTGAACTTGGAATTCTTTCTGCTTGGAAAAGGTCGGAGCCAAACGTAGAATTGTGCGAAGCCACATACTTCACTGCCCGCGCCAGAATTTGCAATCTTCGAGTCAGAGTGAGGAGTGGAACCAGAGCCGGAGGCGAATTCCATGGCCCGGAGCGCAGAGCGGGTCGAGACTTCCAGCTGACCCTTTCCACGCACAGAGGTGCGGACGTTCAGCGAGGCGAGGATCGAGTTGACGTATACTATTCAGTAAAGGATGGAATTGAGTACAAGTACAAACCCGATCCCGGGTGTACATACGTTTGCCCAAGAGCTGGTAAAACGGTTGCCAATAAAAGTGATTTGGGTATGCAACATCCTGGTACGTCATGAGAAGGCGACGGATGTACTCGACCGGGACGTTGAACTTACCAGGATGAAGAGCATAGTGATGCAAACACTGAGAGAATATACTCAGAGTGGGAATGCTGCATCCAATGGACGTACTCACGCAGTAAGAATCCCGCGCGACATGGCGTGCATAATGAGTGAGTCGATCATATCTTGTGTGCTGAAATGAGGGTCATTCCAGCATCGGCTTTCGCTGCAGAGCCAGACAGTATGTGCTCACCTTCGTACCCCAGCTGTCTTTCGTGAGCGCAGATAGTATATGAGTGAGGTGGTGATCGTGATGTCACACACAAGCCCGGTGCTTTCAATTGTGGTGGTCATAGACTGCGGTGGAGGTTTGGATATGGGGAGATGGTGAGCAAAGTGCTTACCCTGGACGTATGTCCAAACAGTGATACTATCGTTGGAAACAGGAATAGATGGACTGAAAGGTCTGCATATATGGCGGTGAGGAACAAGCGCGTTTGGAGAGAAAGAGGTAGGAGACCAGTGGAGGGAAGGGGACAAAAAAGGGACGTACAGAGTCCTGCCACTGAAGGGAGCGCAGGGTACTTGAATGAGCTGGCGGCCGGTGGAAGTCGTGTACACACCGCATGACACCAGAGCAAGCGAAAGCTGGAAATTAAAGATTAATCCGAGGAATATTTATATTGAAGACCACCGCACAATGACACCCACAATCACGAAGTTCCTACTCACTGCAAGTAATGAAACGGCAATGGACGTGGAGTCAAACAAAAATACCACACGCACCACTCCAGATTTGCCATCCGTAGAAGATAAGGGAGGTGGTATTGATCGTAGTCTAAATGTAATTTTCGTTGCATCAGAAAACCCGACGATTGCAAGAATAAATTGAGGGACAAGCATGGCGAATCCTAACTGAGAGAAAATAATCGCGATTAGGCCCTGGAACAAGTAGTACGCTGAAGGTGCGACTGACGGACCAGCTCCTACGTTCATCAAAGAATTCCCGGAGGTGAGGAAGATGTTATATTCAGATTCGGACAGCTGGGCGCTACGAGCCGCGCTTACCAAGGGATGTGCGCGTCGGCAAAGAGGTTATTGAAATTGAGCACGTAGAGGGTGTATAATGCGTGTGAAGTGACGATGCTGGACAGGGTGTCGAGAGTCCTATAGGGGGCCCAATCAGAGATGGACATCTGCTACCACGAGTCGCCAGTAGTGGAAGGTCGTGAACGCACCACAGAGCTGCCACCTGCGGCGTGGAGAGGTTAAATTCTAGCCATGGCTAAACGGATGGCAATTACCGTCAGCTTGAGGAAGATGCTGTCCTTGGGGTAGTTCCGGAAGTAGAGGTAGACCTGGACGATACTGATGCCATATGCGCTGCGAATCAGAATGGTCAACGGCCAGGTGTAAATTACAATGAAGAGACGCTGACTCACGCGGTAGACAAGCCGTACCCAATGAACGCCGCGGCGCTGAGCTCCTTGACGGACTGGATTGCGTCGTTAATGACTGACCCCAGGCCTTCGGGTGCGGACATCCTTGTGGTAGGGACGTTGGGGGTGAGATGATTGTGTCGAGGCGTCGCTGTTGGATGTGGGAGTCGAGTATTTATACGAAAGCCGCCGCCCGAGCCATTGTGGGATTTGTTAGACAGGCGGAGAAGAAGAAGACCACGAAGAGGTTGAAGGTCGTCACCATCTCAACATGAGAACATGAGATAATGATGGAACTTCGAAGTCGACACACCGGACACAGCTATTTGTTGAAGAGCCATTTGAGGAATTCCTGGGCCCCTGGCCCCGGGGTAAGTCGGTAAAACAGCGTTGACGCCTTCCTGCTGGACATCCGAAATCGCCTCCTTCCACCATCTCCCAAATTTGCCCGAAAGATAGTGCTCGTCACATTCTGGGGCCCATTTTCCTCGACAGCTACTAGCAACCCGGCCCTGTACTACTTTTATCGGCCTACCGCGAACCTTTCACCTCTTTAAACCTGCGCACTTAGACTCATATGACGTTGCCAGCGTCTTGCCTTCGTTCACCCTCGGCAGATACGGTGGCCATCAATGCGGTCAAGCTGTGGCCGGCGGACCGTGTGATAAGACTCCTCACGCAAAGCGCAATAGGCTTGTGATTCATGGGATTTGGAATTCTCATTCCAACGGAGAATACTTAAGTTTTTTTCAGGAATTTCTGTTTGATTATTCCTGAAAGCCGCGAAAGAGCAAATCAATATTAGTCAGATGTATCTTCAGGTACGAAATGAGCCGCAAATGAGAAATGGCGGCACGTCCAGAATTGCACATCCGTCAGAACTTCCGATGGCACGTCTAACACGTCATCGCTGTTTTGGCGTTAGGGAAACTGACGCGAGGAATGATAGCGCCAAAATTGGGTTTGCGCTTTGCTTGAAGAATGCAGGATAGCGCCAAAATTGCGGGAGTACTATGTGTTCAAAAAAAGCCAACAAAAGGTGCTCTCCGATGTGCTCACGTTCAAACGTTGGACGGAGCCCTTCTTTGGAAAGGTTAGGATTGGCCATTTTATCCCCGCCAAAAGGAAATCTAATTTGCTTTTGCTTACTATCCCATCATGCCCATTTTCTTACAGAGTCGGCAAGTCTACCTCCCGCATCATCCGCGCACAGGCTTATCATGGCGTGTGCCGTCTCGTTCCCTGTGCACGCTCTTGAACTTGACAACGCACCCTCTACAGCATGCCGGCGGATGGAAACATCTACGGGTCTTCTGACTGCTTCGATGTCAACATGTCGTTGTTCCCAACTCTCTCTCTGCTGTCAGATATATTTTTTCACATCTGACTTCCTCCCCACAAGTATGGACGAAGATCTGCACCAACTATTCCCCAACATTCCGGCGGATCCACCTATGCTTCCCAAAATCCACGGAGAAAATGAGAAGAGGAGATATCATATGTGGTGCAGAGCGTACATAAGGCTGCTACAAGCCCGTCAGCTGGCTTGGGGCCTGTCACACAAGCCGTTTGGATTAAACCACAAGCCGATGGTTAACATTAGAAACTTCAGCTTCAGTATAAATGATACCTTCACCTGTCATATGTGGTGCAAGGCGTACATAAGGCTGCTACAAGCCCGTCAGTTGGCTTAGGGCCTGTCACACACGCTGTGTGGATTAAGCCACAAGCAAACGGTAACATCAGAAACTTCAGCTTCGATGTAAATGATTGTCTCGTTGACTCTGACCTGCCTCATCGCGTTTTTGACAGTTCTCTTGTTTGATCTTGTCTGATTTTGTACGGCATCATACAAGACCGCAAGTCCGCAAGACCATAGGCCATGTCTAAGATTCCACAAGACCCGAGAAAAAAACTTTTTAGGACCCATCCCATCTGCTTTTAGGCATCATTTCTGCCATTTTATTTTTTTGATACAAGGCAAAAAGATCAAAAGCCTGCAAGAGTTTTGTTATCTTGCTGATGTTTCAGTGTTTCCAGATACTGGGGTTTTCGGGTGAATATCGCTGTGAAGCGATACATTGACACGAGTCGGGAACGGCCTTGGGGAATGACGATGGCGCAGTGATTTAGGGTTCCGACGAGGTTTTCGGTCTCTTTACACGTGACCTTAGCACCTTCCATCCACGAGTCTAGTTTTGCTAGGTATTTTCTGTGTTTCGTTTCAGGTCGCGCAACCGTTTTCTCGTCCAGATCCCAGTCGAAGCCGATGTGGGTGAACTGTGCACTGAACGGTGTATGCTTGGTGGGTTCCCAGATCCACCCCAACTCTTCGCCCAGTTCGAAGAAGACCCTCTTGTCGTACTTGTAGATGAAGCGGCCTTCACTGCCCCCGCACGGCGAGCGGAAGAACACAAAATTGTCGACCCACTTCAGGATTTCCTCAATTGACATGAACTTGAGGAGGTGTACGAGGAGGTCTGCGAGGCGATCAAATACGCCTGGTGCTGGGCGCGCTCCGAAGCTGAACGTGTTGTCAAACCTGACCTTCCCTTCCCACGAGATCATAAGTTGGGGAGGGTCGGTACGAGTCGAAAGGTGCTCTTGACGTCGAAGACTGATGCCTATCAAGTATTGTTAGCCGCTGGCTGGTCCGCGCTGTACTTGGTTACGCACCTGTGTGCCGGCCTTGGCTCAGGCAATGATCAAATAACAATAACACTGTGCGAATGATCCCCAGTCACACGGGAAATCATCTTTGTTGATTTGGGAATTTACCGACGCGATATCGGGGTCGTCGTAAGGGAAACTGTGGTGGTTAAACATCCGCCACTTGCCGTGCAGTGCATCTTTCTGTATGCAGCCGACAGGCGAGCAGCGAAATGGTCCTATCTGTGATTCAAGAAATTCGCCTCCGATATACGGCCGAGCGCCTGCTCTTTCTCCAAATACGCCAAGATCACCTCGGGGTGTTCCAATGCCGACTTCAAGTTGTCGGGGATATACGTCATTCACGCTGTCTGCGCTCTGTCAAGACCATGTGAGAAACCCGTATTGTATGCAATTTGGGATGTCGCTGTATGCCTCCTTGAGCCCTGCGTCCATGATCTGCTGCTCTCGCCACTCCCAGCTGTCTGCTTTGAGTGGCGTAACAATCGGGAAAAATTCAAACTTGCGTGCACAATTGTGCAGAATGTCCTGCAGCCACGGATCCAGGGAGTCCTGACCCTGCACCGCAGAGCATGCAGCAGTGCACGTAGTTGCAGGGGCGGACACTCTGTTTGGCCGAATTGGGGCATCCAACTGAGTTCGCATTCCAGCAGGGATGGATGTTGTTCAGGGCTTCGAAGAAACGCTGGCCTGCCTGTTTTGAGAGCCACGCCAGCATGCCGTTGCAGTCCTTGAATACGTGTGTATAGCTGCCACACGCGTAGCATCTGAGCCGCGGTCGCGGGGTGCCTGCACCCGCTCCACCTCCTCCCCCTCCCCCTGCAACGCCGCGCTGAAACTGCTGTTGCTGTGGCTGCTGAGGTAGTGTGCATTGTTGCAGCTGCTGGTTCTGGGCAGCAGCGCCCCCTGCACAAAAGGAACTTTTGACCATATCATCGCGCATGCTTTCGCCGACATACAACCACACCTCCAGCTGCCAGTTGGAGACGCCAAAACGGTCGTCTGGTGCTGCTGAGAGGAACGCGTCAAGGATCTCTGTGTTGTACGCTACAAAGCAGGGGAATAGATCTGGTTTTGCGAACTCCGGCCTCGCCTTGAGCACTGTGAAGTGGAGCATCAGGTTTCCTGCAAGTATGTCTGCCTGTTCCCGTGGGACATAGAAATCTCGTACTGCTTTTACGAGGCTATCCGCCGCCAGTAGGAAGTCCGTGGCGCCCATGCACTTGTCACCCGACATGTTCGCCTGCTCCGTCTCCGTCCAGATGATCGCGCCTAGTCTGTACTAAGTGTCGGGATCGAACCCGTCGATGAATAAACGTGATAAACGCGTGATCTCACGTGCGCTTCCCACGCCCGGCCCACGGCTATTCTCAGCGCGTCCACCGACTACGGCGTGACAACAGCCGCCAACTCATGGAAAAAGGCTCAAGTTCGGTACTGAGGGTCATTCAAAGGCGTGTATGTCGGTGGTAGAGGTGTAGTAGCCGCTGCGCTAGTGGTCTCTGTAATGCCGGCTGGCTTGTACTGAGGGGCTCTAAGGGGCTTTCTGGAGGGTGGGGAGGTTGATTCAAGTCCATAGTGACACCGCGGACTGGTTCAACGCGTCCAACGGGTACGGCGCGCGCGAGGAACCACGGACGTGCAGAGAGATGACTGCGGCCGGGCGTAGGAAGTGCACGTGAGATCACGCGTTTATCACGTTTATTCATCGACGGGTTCGAACCCGACACTTTGATCAGACTCTATATAAACAAAAAAATTTCGACTATCTTAATTTTTGTTTTATCGAGTCTGACACTGGGAGACTAGATCGCGCCGTCGCGGGCGACCATGTGTCGATCCTCCTTCGTGTCGCGCATTTTGTTGGTCGACGAACACATCGCCGGGGTGAGGTCGGTCATGGGAATTTGTTTCTTCCAGCCTCTGGCCATATTAAGGCGTACATGTTTGGGTGTAGCTGTCGTCGAGACCGGTAGAACACGTTTCGCGAACGGGACCCCGACTTTCACCTGTGGACGTTTTGCTGTTACGTCTGCGCTGCCCTGTTCTTGAACGATCACCGGCGCAGCCTTGCTGAGCATCGTTTTGGGGAAAGACGACAGCGCTACTGCATCTGTATAAGCATCGTTAGCACTGTATTGTGCATATATGCGGCATTTGGCTGTGTGGCCGTATCATGGGACCGCTTGGTCTTTAGACGGCGTGGTCTAATCCCACGCATGACTGAGTAGTCGTATGTACGCGGTGAGCTCTGCGTAGTGCTCATGACGATGTGACTGCACGTGCCCTGCCTCAGCACGCTTGTCTAGCCCGTGTGCGCTGCGTAGCGGCGGCTGAGAAGAGTTATTAGCTTACCTTCAAATTGTGGGTCTTGATCCTCCTGCATCTGATCCTCCGCGGAACTGGCTCCCGACGCGGTGAGATTAGCGATTGCGTGCGCTGCCTGCGACGTGGCCACTGAGCCCGCTCGGTTTGCAAGGAATGCCTTGAGTTTCTCTTGCAAGACGACATATACGCCCATGTCTGCATCGTAGTCGTCTTCGAACAGCGCCAGTGGTGGCGACAACGACATCAGCTCTCCGCCTCCGCCTGGTGACACCAGTCTGTGCTGGAATGGTGTGGGGGGCGCCTCCAAGTTTGTCTGCAGCTCTCCGCTAACAGACTTGACGCTCGACTGTAGGTCCCTGCTGGCGTCATGCGTGCTCGTTACCGGTTGGTGGTTGAAGGAGACCCTATGTCCTCCGCCGCGTTTCGACGGTGCCGGCGGTGCTCTCGCCACTGATCCCGCCTCAGCTACCATGCCGCCTTCCACCGCCAGAGGTGTGATCGTTAGCACCGGAGTCTTCTTCGTTCATTTCGCTCCTGGGGTCGTACGGCCTGGTGTTGACGCGTTCTGACGTTTGGACGCGGTCGCTGATTTTTGAGCCTCCGCGGATGACTGTGCTCTAGTTTTCGGCGCCGGTCTGCGGTTCGAGGTGCTCGCTGCCACTCGTGGTGGGTCGTCGAATTCCCTGTCTATCTCCCGCAAATGTTCCTCGCCGCGCTCCCTGGTTCTCGCCAACTCCTCGTCGTGGATCCGCATCCTCCCGGCTAAATCCTTCTCCAGCTTCTTCCTATACGCTTCAGCTCTTTTCTCCTCCTGGTCTATAAGACACTGCGATTTGTATGTGAACTTCACCTGGCGGGACGCTGCCTCCTTCGCTGGAGATGACTCTCCGTGTTCCGCTCCATCTGCTTCCGTGGGATCGTCGCTGTCTACGACGTTGATCGCCGTGTTTCGTTGGGTTTCGCCCCGCTGGTTCGTGTCGTCCTCGTCCATGTTCATGCCGTCGTCCTGTTCTGGAGCTGGTGCTGGTGAGGACTCTGCTGCCACGCCTTTTCCTTTCTGGGCAGCCGTGATGCGCGTGGTTTGAAGCTCGAGCTCGCCTAACGCGTCCTCGAATTCTACGCCGGGATCTTGTGCAGCCTCTCGTTCTGTGCGTCGCGCCGCAGACGTTGATGCCGTGGTTTTCTTGCGTGACGCCATGTCGACGGTTCCCCGCACGCTGAGTATGAATTCGTCTTGTCTTCGTCTCGGACAGCTACCGTCGTGAACTACTGTAGTTGTGACCCGGAAAAACCGAGAAGAACGGGGGAGGAGAGCGCCCGAACAAGACGTCGCGTCTTTGGTACATCGACGCGCGAAGCAAAGATGAACTGTTGTTGCATCTGTTTGCTTCGGTCTTGTTACGGGCCGGTCCGGCACGAAACCCCGGCTCTCTCCGTTCGTGTCACTTCACGAACCTCTCATTACGCTGCGCCAACGCTGCGCTTGCGCTGCGCATTTCTGATACGAAGTGCTACGACTTTGACGACGGTTGCTGCAATAATGTGGGTTGGAGATTTGTGTGTTTGCTATACAGTCGATAAGTGCTAAGGACCACACCGGAATAAATATGTAATGCACTTCAACACTTGCGGAGGGAATACCAGCGAGTCTTTGGTACATCTGCGTCCCTGTTTCCAGGAATTCGTGGAGGATTGCCTCTATCCCGGCGACTAGAGAACAAAATAAGGTGAACTGGCATAGCCAAGCCACGACGCCACTGAGTCCTCGGTACTTACCACTTTGTGGGATCTCGTTGAATAGTTCGGGAACTGGACACTCTCCAATCTTGACTCGTGTTGGCTCGCCGTCCTTGTACGATTTGTTTTCCTTCGTCGAATGGTCTTCGTTTGACCCAAGAATTCCGTACAGCCTGAGGAGTTCGCCGGCGATGTGAGCAGACGACAACATACTAGCTGGATCTGGCCCATCCAGACGTGCCGAGTTATCGAAGACAGAGTGGAGAGGGAGATTCAAATCAGGGGACGCAACGAACGTATGTATCTACAGGTCTGATATTCAACCAAGTCCGGAGTTTCCCTACGCTAGTGGCTTGATCTCACTCGGGCAATTCGCACCCTTGAAATGATACAAACAACGTCGTGGTTGATTCGGTACAAGATGGTCAAGAAATAAATAAATAAGCATGTGTCCAGAGACTCGTCTCACTACCCTCCGGATCTTCAGCAGCGTCAGATACTCTGCAGGAGCATCAAACCAATGCTCACCTGCCTTTCTTCGGAGCAGCGACTACATCACCCGCAGAAGTCTGGGCTATCGGTGCCGGGCGGACCGGCCCAGACGCAGCCCCTGCGGAAAATGATTCAGCAAGCACTCATGCCGGTTCGAACAAGACATGCGTACTTTGCCATACAGTTCGTCGGGCGAATCTGCTCGGAAGCCGTAATCGTGCACGAGCCACCAATCGTGGTGGTGGAAACCGTGGTGGTGGGACTGGAGGTCGGCACCGAGGTGATGGTCGAGGAGCTCGAGGATGTCTGCGTTCGATCAGTCGTTAGTTGTTTGCCTGCCTGAATCAAGTTCGAGAGCGCGTACCGGCGGCGGGGTGATGACGGGAGTGGACGAGGTGCTGGTCGGGGGCGCGGTCGCAGTCCCGCCTGGCCCTGTGTAAGGCGGCGCCGAAGTCGGCAGCGAGGGCGAAGGTTGGCAGGTCTGCACGTGCAGACCAGCGACCAGGCTGGCAAGGCCATCCGGGCCCATCTGGTCGACAAACCCGGCAGGAACACTGCCGGTGTAGGCGTTGAAGTTGTAGAGGCTTCGAAGCTGTTAGTGAAACGTATCCCGGAATGACAGAGCAACGCACCCGCAGGGGCAGACAGTCGACACATCCTTCAAGCTGTTGGCGGCAAGCACGTTGACGTTGTTGCGCGCGAGCGCGAAGCTCTGCTGTCCCACAAACATCGGCACCTGGAAAGACGCCGCGCCGGCGGGGGCATTGAAGACCTGGGTGTGGCCGCCAGAGGTAACGGTCAGCTGTCCAGCGCTTTGGAGTAGCGTGACGACGAAGATCGCATCCTGCATCGTCTGGTAGCCATCGGGGCGCTACATCGACAAGAGTTCACTTCAGAAAATTGCAGCGTCAAGTCCTGGGCTGCTTACGCCTTCGAAGTAGTTGCCACTGGCATTATTCGCGGGGGTGTTGGCCGTCGTGTCGGTGGCGTCGCAGCTGCAGAGGCGGGTTAGAGGATCGGGGCGGGAATATGCAGACAACGCACTTGATGCCGGCCAGTGTCGGGCGGTACCTGCGAACTAGTAAATTAAGGAAAGCATTTGAGGCAGAAAAGTTACCAATATATGATCTGGTCCTGCGTGATGAAGCTGTTCGGGGACGTCGCGCCCGCTTTGTACGCCGCAATAAACGGTTTCGCCATGTCCAACCAAGCCTGTGTGCAGGGTGAGATTCCGAATAATCACTCCAGACGACAATTTCTCACATTGTGCGGCCTAAAGAGACGGCAGCCGTCAGCGACCCACAAGCACGCAACAAGATCCTCACATGTCGTTCACCCACTTGGAACCTCCGTCATCCTGAGGGACAGGCTCAATTAATGACTGCACAAGGACGCGGTGCAACCAGCACGCACCTGGTGCTTGCTGCTGAGGGGCCCGACGTAGTGCGATTCACCATAGTCATTCCTGAGCCAGATGAGTACCAGAAAGACGACGGAAATAGCGACGAGCTGACCAGGTTACAATCTCAATAAAGTTGGGGCCGAGCTTGAGGAGGTCATTCCAGCGGTTATACCTATACGCAGTATTGGGGATTCCGGGGAAAAGCCGAGGGTGAATCAAAATCCATACCATAAGAGGTCGCTGGGGAAGACCCAGTTCTTCGAGTACGAAACCTGACAAGCATGATCATTGAGAATCATCGGAGAATCTGATTGCAGTGGGACGCACCTCCGGCCCGTAGTGGGTGCTGAACCAGGCACTAGCCGGAGCGAGATACGGCTTCCCGGCGAGCGCGGCTTGGTACGAGGAATCACCCGCCGCGACGGATATGTTCGCGCCGCCCGAGGGTGCTTTATTGTTCCCATTGTTAGGCTGGGAAAGTCAGCACTTCGGAGAACGTGCGTGATGTTTGAACTCCTCACCCATGCCATCCTTCGGGGACATCGGATCAGCAAGGGATGGGCGGGCCATCAAGAAGCAGTTACGAACCAGTTCAGCGCGCCATCGATGAGTCCGAAGTTACCTTGGCCTGAAGAGAGCGACGTTTAGTCCGCTTGATGCGAGGAGCCACATCGGATATTTATTACCTGGATGGAAGTTGGGAACGAACATAATCGCACGGCCGGCAGCACTGCGCATGGCATTCACGTCGACACCGTCGCCGGCGAAGGAAGAAACAAAGGCCTTGCACATGCGTTAAATCTTTACCTACAATTTAAGAGTTGAAAACCCTCACAGCGTTATTGATGAAGAGCTGGGCGGGGAGAGCTGCGTATTGTGCAAGATGTGATCCGATCTGCGCGCCTTGGCCGGTGTTCCACCCTGCGTGCGGTGCGTGAGGTTAACATTTCGACAGTTTCTGTGATGACAGCGTACAGTTGAAGTCATAGCTGATGAAGACTGTGACAGTGTCAGAATCGCAGTGCCGCGGAATGCGTGGGTAGACGTACCTTTCATGCCGTTGCGGGCCGCGGAATCATACGCAAAGTGCACTGAGACCACGGTTAGAAATAGTTGAGCACCAGATATAAAGAAACAAACGCTGTGTATCGCTGTAGAGACAGTAAGAGAAGTAGCAGACATGGGCAAATAAACGCACGTGTAGGGATCGACTGCAAGCATCACCGTTCGTTAACTTTACCGTAAGCCCAAAGTAAGTACAGACGAACCTCCCTAGAGGGAGGTTAGAGAGCATTTAACGCAATATGTGGAACGTACACTATAATGCGTGATGAGACTACGGTGAGCAGAAGTAATGCGTTTGACTCACATGTTGAGCGCGAAGGCGTCGATGCCATAGCTCTTTGCGCGTATCATGTCTGCGTCATACTGGATAGACCATGAGGTAGGAAGAAAACTGCAAGATGTAGCCACGCACATCCGCAGAGCTTGTGCGATCACTCTCGATTCCGATCTGCAGCGAAGGTGCCGTTTAGTGAAGCAAGACGGGGTCTATATCCGTTGCTTACCATGAAATGACAAAACTTGCAGGGTTATTCGATGTGAGCACAAGAAAATATGCAAGACCGTGATAGCGACCTACCACCTAGTCATAGGGTCAGCCTTGAGAATAGAGAATCGCTGAGATTGTATACCATACGAGGGAAGCTCTGGCGCTTCTCCATAGACGCGGCCATTGGGCCCGGTGTAGCTGCGGCCAGCAGTGCGCAGGCCAACACTGTCGCAAACATGATAAGCATGCTGATAACGAGACGTTGAATCGAGCGTGCGACTCGTCTACGAACCCACCAAGCACGGTGCCCTTTTATACCACCCCGGACGGCGAAGGTCGTTGTCAGGTGTATCCGCTCGTCGTACGAGCCATCAGGTCTTCCAATTCAAAGAAGAAAATGGAGTTCATGGGGTGGCCTAGTCAAAGAATCATCAGGGCAAACGGAGAGTAGAGGACCTCGGTTACCAGATACATCTGCCAACAGCAGGTCACCGGATCCCGTATAAAGTAACCCCATGGCACCGAAATCATATGATACCGGACAACCAAGCAGCGGATCCAAAGGTAGCAGAAGGTACTCTCCCGTAATATTGAATGAAACTTCCTTTAGGGTGGGGATACAGGCTAGATGAAAGAGCGTTGGAACGACAATGATTGATGGAGAACTTGGCCACTTGGCTATGAAACGCGGTGACACCCCTGAGATGGCATAATGGCAAGGAGCTCACCGGGCCGAAAACAGCTAAAAAACGCGTATCGCCGGTGCAAAGCGAAAAATGGCAAAATCGGACAGCCACCGCCGCCCCGCATTTCTCCATCCAACTTACTTGTGACATCATCGATCTTTTGCTGTTCCGCCTTTTGGGCTTGTAAACGGATGTAAAATACTTGCGGTTTCTGGACTCCCGGAGTCATTTCACGTTCTCTTTCGTCGCTGTGGGACTTGCGCGCTGCGACGGATAGTGGTTGCATCCAGATCAGATGGCTTTCCTCCAAATGGAACCTCTCATGCGGATACATAGGTGATCCCGCTTGTGCCCGACAACTTTTTCTAACTTGATTTGAACGAGCGGTCACGCCTGATTATCGCCTCGTCCTTACCTCCATCATCCTCTTCCGTGGCCTGGACTCAAGACAATATGGCGAAAAGTATACGGCAATGGGCAGAACGCGACACCCTGTTCGCGCCACGCGCACATTCGGTCCGCGGTCCGCGTGCGATGAAAAACCAGAGGCCCGAACATGTGTGTGATTCGTTCTTTAAATAACGTTAATGTTAACTCTACAGCTGTAGCAGCATTGCACAGGTATGAAAGTGTTATAAGCGCAAAATGCCTGCGGCTTCGTCTGACCATGTCGGATAGCCACCTCTACACTCGTCTGCTCCTCCCAAAGCGCCACGGCTACCCTTTGTCTTGTCCAGCACCATATGGCGATGCACCTTTGGAGGCACGCCGGGCCGGGATAGAGATAGGTGACGTTGGCGTCATAATGCCCGACGGGTCGTTCGACGTGATTTTCAGCATTTGTCGCTCATTGTATGACCCTGCAAACCGGTTCGGAGTCCCCAGAGGGTTCGAGCGAATCCATCTCGGTCCTGAAGACATTGCTTCTCGACCGGAGTACCACGACCCTGGCTCTCATGTATCCAATACAACCATTAACAAGCGACGACTGGGCGTGGACGCCGGTACAGAGAGTAACGTGCAAGTGTGCCTCTGTGTTTCCAGCACCGCATCTCACTCGACTGCTTCAGATTCCTCCCGGTGGGCGCAGGAGCAGTTGTAGAGATCTCGACATCCTCGAAAGAGACCGCGGTACTTTTATTGCCCAACGGCGCGTCGAGGGCTAATCTTCGGCCGTTGGACAAATTCCGCAATTACGCGATCAAGAACGCTCAGCGTTGGTACGAATTTGTCAACGGATCCCTGGAGCGTAGGGTCGAGAACGGCGACTTGTATCTTGTCACCGGTATGGACAAGTCGTCTTCCTGGAGTATCGCCGCGGCCGAAAATCAGTCTGAAGATTGCAATATCTCTCTCAAACTGAAGGCTGCCCAGGTCGGGGCTGTCCAAACCTCCTATATCTGGGAATGGGAAAACACAAGCTCATTTGCTGCTTCCGGTCCCAGAAGACCTCCGGAAGAACAATCGTGGGGCGAAAATCAAACCGTGTTTCTCCGAGGCTACAAAGTCGCCATTCGATCAATACCTCTGAAGAAATCTGCAAAGGCCGTCTCCATTGTGGATTCCAAACCATCGGAGATTCTATTCAAATCTGGATTTGTTCCTTTTTCACCGTCGCCATCGGGTGGTGGTGCTCGTCGCTTTTTTCAGGGCGCATCTGCATCCAGTCCTTCCGATGACGCGGAAGCGGAACGGAAAAGTCCCCCTTCATCCGACAGTGGTGCTTCTAATGATGAAAAATTGGTTGAATATTTTCCCAGCAGTACTAAGGTCTGTTGCCTCTCGTAGCGGCTTCAATGAGGAAACTAATGTGCCCAGGCATACCACCCTGGAGGCGTCATCAACGAGTACCTCCTCGGCACCGTGAGTTACTAACCACAAAATCACCACCTTTGGAATGAGCTCCCCTTAGTTTCCTGATGCTCTGGTGGCAGTAACCCACGACGACGAATGGCTCTCACTGTTGACAGAGGTGTGTAACCTGGTTTACTGGTATCCTACACAAGCTTACCCATGTCAGAACGAGGAGGAAATTCCAGGGGTTTCCGAACTAAACCGCCGCATCGTCGACAAATACCTGGCCGATAAATGTATGGTTGAAAATTTTTCAGGTAAGAATACAGTATTCATTTACAGTCTGCGGCTCAACCGAGTTGATTTGAAAGACGGGGTCTGGCTGACGAATTTGATTGAACCGACACTCTCAAACGATTCCAGTCCTGAACCAATCTCGGAACATTTAAGTCATAGAACCTGGTTGAACAACGTAGCGCAGCAGCTCGGACACACAATATCGTATGAAACCTCGTGGACCGGACCTTCGGACAAACGGCAGTGGGCAGCTTGTGTTTATGGTGTGTGATCATGATTCCCTCAAAGTTATGTTTGTCTTCGCATTCACTGCTTCAAACATCTCTTGCTTTTCGGTGCTTTCGTCTGACTCAATTGCCAGTAAACAATGTTGAACACGGTCGCGGAACCGGCGGCAGCTCAGGGTCCGCTAGAGATGGGGCTGCGGAGCAGGCTCTGGTGGCTCTGGGGATCCTCGACCCAATTCCAAAGGTGCGAGATCTCAAAGATAGTCGTTTGATCACATTTCACTGCCCTATTGATCGATTGTCCTCAATAGTGAAAATACCGGCTGGTTCGAGTCTAGGGGATTGTTAGAAATGACAATATCTAGTTCTCGGCATATCACTGATAGATATATCATCATTCTTTCTCGCGTCTATAGTATACTGTGACTTATCTAGTAGAAGGACCTGCAGTGATCTGGATGGGAGCGTTTTCATCCGTTGACATGAAGATTAAAGAAGGGTAGAATGTCTGTTTACCAGAAGTGCGACTGTACATGTAATGCGTGTGGCATAAATTATTTTATCCATTCGCGTTGGATAGTTCTACTGTTGTATTTCGTTCAATTCGTAAGGCGGTTTGGGGTGTGACACCATCGTACGAACTGACCCTTTCGTAACCGGTCCCCTTTAGGGAATTTGATCCACCGGCAACGCTCGGCTAAGCTCGGCTAACTCGGCTAAGCCCAAAATCGCCTCTTTGACTGGGTGACTTATGAAAATTTTCGTAGGTTTTTGGCTGTGTGACGCGTGACCATACAAATTGAACGAAATACTACAGTACAGGGCGTGAGGAGCCGGGTAGGAAATCTCAACTTGCCATTCGGCCGTATTACGTGGCCGGATCTTCGCGGTACGCGATTGTCCCGTAACCCGTGTGCCAACAGCATTTTCAATTTGCCTTACGTGTTTGCTGAAAGTTTCTGGGCTTTTGAATCGGGCGAACGGCTCAGATGCGCCAAATCGACGCTGGGGGTCAACATCACCTAGCTGTGCTCCGAGCCCAACTCGGGTCTTTACTCTGGGCTACTCCAAGGCTACTCTGGGTCGGTCGTACAAGAAGAGTGGCATGACAGTGGTAGACACCCACGAATCACGATAACCGTTTCCGCTCCAGAGCATGGGCGTAGCATTCGATCCCATCGTACTCAATGAGGGCTTCTTTGGGGCAAACAAGATTAATTGTGCGGCATCGTTTGGTGAATCGTTTCTGAATTTGCTTGCGCGAAATACTTACTAGTTGTAAGATAGCGGAGATCGCGTCATCTATGGGACAGACGACGGGCTGTTCATTTCGAACCACCGAGAGACCAGCAAACACCCGCTCAAAGTGCTCGCATTGCGCACCGTGCGCCAGGTTGACGTCTTGGGGGACAACCAGCTGCTCGTCGTGCGTTCCGGTGGGCATCTCACTCTGAGCTCCTGGCTCTGATCATCTCCTCATAGGACGCAAAGTCTTGACATTGCCCAAGGGGGTGCCGGGCCATGAATGCCGGACCAGACCCTGGGTGGTTGGTTGGCCTGCCAGGTTGAAAAAAAAAACTTTCCAGCGGGGAAATTTTTAGGTCGGAAACACATCGTAAAGTGCTTTTGAGACATATTTACATTTTTCAAATATTTTCCAACAGTACCGACATGGTCTCCGAACACCGGAGTTTGGCCAAAATATTTATCGGCGGATATGTTGCGGATACAGCCTGTATCCGCAAAATACCAGCAGAATATTAGATCGAATATCAGCGCGCTATTATTTTGCGGATACATCCTGTATCCGCAATATATCAACCGAGTATTATATCACCAGACTTGTCATTTTTCGTGCATATGAAGCCTATAGGCAGCTGATTGTAATACGGCCTATGTATATATGTACCTCTGTACTATGTACTGCGTCCGTGCGGCGTCCTTCTGCCCTACGTAATCCGTCCCCCGGATCACTGCTGCCAATGTTAACACCCTCCACGACCCCATACCAGCCGGCGCTTGAAGAGCCCATCTCTAGCTTGAATCCGCTCCCGCACAGTCGACGTCGATCCCATGCCATCCTATACTCGTTGCACCTGTTCTGCTTGCGGGCCCGCCGGCCAGCTACAGCTGGACAAAACAATGCGACTGCATGCCCGGATTGATGCTCGCAAGCACCTACATTCTATCCTCGTTGCTCCATCTGGTACCAGCTCCGGACCCTCTCACAACGATCAGTCTGCATCTCCAGATCAGCAGCTGGAGCCCGTTTCGGATGCTGAATCACAATCCGACAACGGAGACGATTATTTTATATTTGAGCCTAATTCTGAAACCTCTGGAGATGCCAATCACACGACGAGTGGGTACTTGTGGCCCGCAAGTGACAATGATTCAGCGTCTTGTGAAACCCTTGGATTCTCGACGGATTCAGACGAAAACAGCGACTCGCCCGAGGTAGCGGATGAATCCTCCGAGGATGAAGAAATTGTGGTTGATGAGCCGAGAGACGAAGACGTTGACGACATTGCTAGCGATTCGCTCTTCCGCACCCGCGCCTCTCTGTTCGATGCCTTCCAGCAGGGTCAGGAAAATCCCGCAGATGAATCCATTGTGCCTTCGGCCTTCAACGGCCACCCCGCAATCCGAAACACCTATATTCGGGCATTTGTTGGGGCTGCTTTCGAAGGAATGACTCGTAATGCTGCCGCGAATATGCTGGAGGGCTCGCGAGTAATCTTCCTCTCTGCTGAAGTGTCCGGCTCCGAGTTCCAGGGGCTTTCCCATTTTGCGAGGACTTTACCAACTGTAGAGAAACGGCTCGGTGTATCGACCAACGAGCTCATCATCTACCTTTTCCTCTGTCCCACCTGCTGGAAACCCCATTTCCCCACCGAGCTAGCTCACCTCGATTCCCCGGACTGCCAAGAGCTGGATTGTGATGGAAAACTCTACACAGTAAAGCGCCTTTCGAGCGGTGCAGAGAAGAGGACTCCAATCTTGACTCTGCCTTTTGTCCCGCCTGAACGTGCGATCCAACGGATGTGCTTTCAGCCAGGGAAGGTCGCCCAATGGCAGGAGTGGCACAGGCCCGATGATGGTGCAGGGAAAAAAGAGCCATCCAAACTCAAAGGCTATGCTGCTTTCCCTGACCCAGATAAACCTATGACCGACATCACAGACGGTTGGGGCTGGAGGGCGATCCAAGCGGGGCTTGAGCGACATCGAAATGGAGTCTGGGAAGTTCGGGATGTTGACGTGCTGGAGCTCAAGCAGCAATTTGTGGCGCTCCCAAATGGAATTGTTATTCAGATTAACATTGACTGGTGAGGCAGCTTGTGCTTACCGCAAATATTTCTAATTCAATGAATTCAGGTTTCAAGCGATAAAAAATGGCTGTCACTCGACCGGCGCCATGTACGCTACCATCTGCAATACCCCACGGCGCTTCCGATATCTGCGCGAAGAAACTATCTTGCTGATGATCTTTCCAGGCCCACACGAACCGACATCCGAGCAATTCAACAATGTCATGCACATCTGTGTAAAGTATTTCAAGAAATTGTATAGTGGTATGTCATTTTGATTTTTACTCTTTTCCTCCACTCAGTTCACTGTGTTAGGTGTCTTTTTCGACGTCCATGGGAAGGATGAACCCGAGCTGTTTCACGTTCAAATTGGAAGTGCCGTATCCGACCTCCCGGCAAGCCGCAAGACCAGCGGGCTTCTTTCTTTTACTTCGAAATTTTTCATGTGTGATCACTGCGAAACACATTTCTATGATTTGGTTGTCCCAGATGCTTTCGACTCAACGAGTATGTTCAACTCTGTTCCCATACCACATCGAACTGACTTTGGATATAGAAATCAAAGAACGTGATCCATGGCGGTACCTGAAGTATGCTTTCCGCGCCCACGATGCATCCGAAGAAGTGGCTGAAGAAATCAGCCGACACCGTGGAGTACGCTATTCCGCCATGGATGAACTCGTAAATTGGCTCCCAGGTGTTACCGGGCTTTTCGATCTAATGCACACAATATTTGGCAGTATGTGGTACTGATCTCTATAATTCAAATCTAATCCATTCCTAGCTACAATTAAACATCTCTGTAAAAATATTCTGTGGAAGAATGGCATGGTCAACACCAAGCAGACAGAGAAGATTACCAAATTCTTCAACGGTCTCATTTGGCCGCCATCCATCAGCCGTCTTCCTCCCTCGGTATGCACTAATTCTATCGTTCAGACCATACCTAATCTCTGATTCTCAGGTCGCTCGTGGTGCTGGCTCCATCAAGGCGGACCAGTGGCGGTCTCAAATTGCTGTGTTTTTTGTTGCTCTCTTCGATGCATGGCAAGTTGATGGTGAAATTCCAGACATTGACGCTGAACCATCACCTCCAAATACCAAGAATGCCAGCGCCCAGGCCGCACAAGAGAAGCTCATTCGCGCTCGGATGCGTGAGCACCTCCTCGCCACCAAACCTGATGCTTCAGAGGAAGAACTTGAATCCATCGACACAATTAAGATGGACCGCTCTCTTCGGCGCCACTACGAAACAGTGGTGCAATTCACCGCTGCAGTATGCATCATCACCTCCAATTCAATCAGCCCGAATGAGGTGAGACGAGGCTGTGGGGCTCTGGAACTTGCAGTCCAATCATGGGCTCGCATGCACTGTCATTTGGTGCCGTATTTCCATTTTGCCGCATTACATCTTGAGGAGCAATTCCTGAAGCATGGGCCTGCTCCGGGCTGGTGGACGTATCCTTATGAAAGAAACAACGGCTTCCTAGGCCGGTTCAATCATAATGGTCATTCTGGAGGCGAACTCAAAGGTACCATGATGCGGGGATGGTGGAAAACGACTTTGATTCAGGATTTGGTTCGTTATTTTTCTCTTGTTATTTGTTCGCTGGGCCTGCTGCTTATAATTAACAGATCTCGCGACTAGAGTCCATAGAAAATCCAGGACCGGAAGACCGTCACTCGCTCAATGTTCTGAAGTCGTATTTGAAAGGCGGCACTTCTGAGCGAAAAGGTACTCTACAAAACTACATCTCCAGAGTCCAGACCGAGAGAAACCCACGTTAGTGCTTCCCTCATCTCAACTGAGACTAGTTCCTCATTCATTATACCCTCAGATGCCATTGACTTCCCGAAATTCTCGCAACAACAGAGCCTACACCAACTTGGATCTGGGTACTACAAGCTGGTCTTCGACTATCTCAAAGTTTTTTGGTCTTCTGAGGTTCAACTTGTTCCTGATGTTTCATTGGTTGCAAATTCCAACCAGCATAGCTTCTCGGGGAATGTGCAAGCATTTTCGCATTGCTGGGTCGGCAGACGTCGGCACGGGGCTGAAACACAAGCACGGGGAAAATCTGTTCAGTACGCCTACATCAACATCCGGATTCCAGTGAAGATTTCCCATATATTCCGAGTGGAAGAAACACGCAGCAATGGGAGCAAGTTATTTGCCGATGTTGCCATTATACAACGGTTCAAGGTAAATACTGTCATTCAAGACTTTCCCTGGGACTTGTGGTAAGTTGCTCAATTTTTTAGAGCTCATGTTCTGACTGAGTAATGTACAGGGCCACTGACATTGGAGTTCGAGTTTGGCAAGCCAACGTCCTCGGTCCAAAAGAGGTTGTTAGGTTAGACCAATTCATGGGGCATTTTATCCTGGCCCCACTCACTGTGTGCAACGAGAATCTGTGGGTGACAGTTGCTCATGACGTTCTGGTGCCTTGCAATGCTGCCAAAATTAATTTCTTCAGGATGCAACGGAATTCGATGCGGAAGGTCAAGATGATGAATTTGAGTAGTACAGTTTGGAATACACAAAACATTCTTCAGTCCCTCTCGTCATCAGCATCTTCATCGGCTATCTCTACTCCCTGAGACTCCACTTCTTCCTCCTGGATGCGTGAAGGGACATCCTGGTCTTCATTATCTGCCAGCCAGTCCGCATGAATGCAAGGGTGAAGAATCCTCAGCTTCGTAGCACCAAGGCGTGGTAAGGGAGTGTCTTTCCAGTCGCCGGGGATACGCGGATGTGGAGTGGATTGGGCTGGTCCATTCTTACGTTCCTGTTCCGCGTGGTGGTTTAGGACATAGCGCTCGATTGCTGCCACCTCTCGGTTGAACTAGAAGAGTATCAGTATCCACAGAACACAATGAACCACTTCACTAGCCTCGTCTGTGCGATATAAGGGTGTCCGTGTCTTCCACGGCTTGCGCGTTGATGGTGCGGGCACTTCATCGGCTTTCTCGGTGTCGGTGTCGGGATCGATAACGTCCGATTGGTCCGACTCATCCATAGATTGGTATGGTTGAAGAAAGAATGCATAATGACGGTGGAGTTGAATCCCAGCATTTTGCAGCACCATTATTCGTTCGTCGCATTTCTGTCAAAGTATTAATCAAACTGGAATATACGGAAGCAAGTACTGAACATACCCGGGTTTTACGCGATTTACGACGACCCGCACGCCTTGCGGCAGCATTGTCAGGCATTTCATTTTCAGCAGGTAAATCACCATCGTCTTCGGTTACTGTGGGATCTTTCACGTTCTTCTTGGCCTTCGACTCCCTTTGCAGGATGTTGTACGCCTGGACAATATTGCGAAAAACTGTCGAAAGCTGGTCAACTATAGCATCATCGGACTTTTCGTCAATCATGGCAGCAGGAAATTGAGTCTTCATATTTTGCCGCATCCACTTTACCGTCCGTGAATGCCACTCCGAATTGTCCGCAAAGGTTACATTCCAGTCTGGACGCAAGAGCTTGCCATTGGAGGTCTCTGTGTCACGGATGTAACCTCCACCAGCAGTTGATGGTTTTAGCAGAGCTGCATCCTTGAGCGTCGATCCTTTTTTGCCAAGTCCCATCGCGAGGAGAAATAGTTTCCGCACAGCAGTCTTTGAAATAAGCGAGTGAGCAATATTATCAAATAGTTGTGAATGCAGCGCTCACATTGAAAACATTGTCGCGCGGTTTTTGGTCTTATCGGCATCAGGGGGAACCTGCGCGGATGGTTTCTGTTCAAGAAGCAAGAATAGACGGTCAATTTCCCTGGTCTGCTGGTCGAGTACAGCTTCAACACTTTGTAATTTCTGCAAGAGCTGGGTGTTCTCGTTGTCCAGGTCGTCAATCTCGTGCTGAAGTCGTGCCTCCGACGTCTGCAATGCAGCAATCAGACGACCGTCTTGATCTATCTGAGCCTTGAGACCCATGATACGCGTTTCCTGATGCACAAGTTTGTTAGTAACAGCTTTAAGGATCACCATAGGCGCTTGGGGATGGTGGACAGCAGAGTTAGACGTGTGAGGGGTAGAGAATCGTGGGGCAGCAATTGGTGCAGTAGATGTGGACGGATGAGGCATGGTTGGAGTAGATGTCGAATGGCAAGAGGTGAAGAATCAGATTCAATGGAAGAAATTAGAGCAGTGGAGCGTGAAGAGGTGCCGGATACAGGCTTCTGATAACACAGTGGTCGCGGGGGTAGAGTCGGAGTCGGGTTAACAACCATAGCATTTGATGGACCGGCTTCAGTATTGTTAGGCAAGTCAGATGAAGGTGTATCACGGAGAGTGGGATCGAGCAGGAATAAGTGAAAGGGATGGCTGGATGGGGCCGGGCCTGCGCTACTCGTCTGCGCTTTGAGCTGGGATACACTCAGAGTTGGTGTGTAGGCATATGTCATTTCGTTTTTGGGCAATTGCCTATAGACATTCGGAGGTAATTCTTCCAAGGGCTGGGTTTGTGGCTGGGTTTCTGAAGACGTGAACAGATCTAAAAAATTGGATGTCGAATCCAGCCTTTGTTTTTTGCGCTGGCCTGAAAGAGCTGCTGGGTTTTCGCTAGAGTTAGGTTGCGCCGAAGGGCGCGCGACAGGACGTGGTGGATGCGTTCTTTCGGTCCTGGATGGAGGAGGACCCTTCCGGGACGATATTGGGAGTAGAGTCGAGGCGATAATACGCGAGGATGGGGGATATGGGAAGAGGAAAAAGTGGAATGGGAGAGAGAGAAGCGATGTGTTCTGATCACGTGGGCGCTTATTCGGCTTGCCCCTCTACCTCTTTCCACGACGACACGACCTCGAAAAATTTGGGAGTGGCTCATACCAAGGTGTGTACAAGGCCCTTGAGTTCCGTCTTTAGACGGCTGGCGTCTCTTCGGAATTTGCAGGCCGAAATTAGCTTGTTTTTCTTGAGAGTTGGCTGGGACATCTGCTCAATATGCCGCCGAATGTCATCAAATTTCCTGATATCGGATTAATTTTGCAGTACTAGCCGTAAAACGGATAAAATACCGCTCAAAAGACGCCAATGATTTTGAGATTCGAGGATTTAGCGGCACATACGCCATTCCATTTATCAATATTGCCGTCTGGTCCACTGCAAAACATGCAAGTTTGTCGGCGGTCTTATTGCTGACCTGGTCGCAAGTCAGTTTCGAACATGCTCGCAAATGAGATTGCCTTTGCATACCAAACTCGCTGAGGAGCACATCTCCACCGCAGAGGCTGCGAATGGCTGATATGTGTTCATAGTAGCGTAGCGCACGCAGTTGCTCGGCGGTAGTCATAGACTGGGATAAATTATAATGAGTGGGCCATGGAGCTCGTTTGGAACCGGGGGAAAAAGGAGGGAGAGGGGTTGGCTAGGAAAGCTTTCCATGGACCGGATTGACGCCAAATGCTGTTTCGTGAACATACTTGGAAAGCTGTTGAGGATCGGCGCCGAGACCGCTCGGCCAACGGGCCGATATTTATCTCAATTCAAAAGAGCTCACTATTAAAGCCATAGAGGCGTTTATTGATAGAACGGTTGCAGACTATTTCCTCATTCAGTGGTTCATCGTCGGCATGCACAATTTTTCCAACTTGAACGGTGGGAAACCTGACGTCATCCCAGTGCCATGGCCAAGCTGATGGGATCACAAGTGTTCAACTAATGGTTGAAATATTTGTGAAGATCCAATCCGAGATGTTACCTCTCCCATAAAATCCTGCCACCTCAGGCGCAAATTGAGGAGGGTAGGTGTATCAGAGTCCGCAACTCTCCGGGTCAAAACTCTCACATAGTCTCTCGTAAGTAGACAGACACTACAAACGTCACCTCGCATGTTTTCGCCTGTACAAAGTCACCCCTCGACATTCTAAAGCCTGGTTCCAAGCACGCCTAGCTCTTGGGCCAATCATCGAGTTTGTGTCTTTCTTGCTGAATGGTTACAATAATCTTACAGCGCCCTGTCTCGCGATTTCTTAGTTTGCCCGAATGTGAATTTTTCTTTATACTTGCACAATGTTGATTCACTCACGCGCATAGGCAACATGACCTCCCTCCTTCCGATGACTCGGATGCATGTGTCTTTCAGCTTAAGAGTGAGGTCACTTGCACCTCCTTCTCTACTCTATCCATGATGTTCTTCTAGCAGCTGGATGATGCAATATGCCTTCGGGTCGGAATAATCCGACTTCATCTTGACACTACTGCAGGAATGCCGAGAATCATTGATCTTCCTTTTTCTGATCTCCTTCTTATTGCCTTTCCGGATATCCCAGATCACGTCGGCCGTAGATTAGCCTGGCACACCCTCGCCGCGAGATCCTCCACCATGTAGCCGGAGAGAGCCTGAGTGAATGTCCTACTTTCAGGATGCACGTGGACTGCCTGGGAAATATTCTTTCCACGGTAGCGACAAGCCATCTCTAACCAATTTTGGAGTCAATGAGATTGTCCGAACCCGGCACGGGTCGCGAAGTTCAATTCAATAGTGCATTCTTCGAGACGCTCGTGCGACTTCTGAATCTCTGGATGTAAAACCCACTCGCGCTTTCGCTTATCATTGCGATTCCTGCGCTCTGTATATCACCGCGATTAGTTCGGGAGCCTGTCCTACTGACTGCCTGTATTCCACTGGAGGAGGTGGGAGTCCGCCGTCCTTCCCTTTCTATGGGAAGGACGGGTTCTGTGACCCATACGGCCATCCATGACCGCGTATCTTACTGCGCAACTGCAGGATCATGATGCTACTCACACGCGGTACGAAAGAATCTTCCTGCCGGCATTACATTGATTAAGCGGCTGTATGTAAATCTCGTCGAGCAAGCGTCGAAGCACCAGCAACAAGCTGTACACTTGCCTGATCCCCCACCTGCAACAGCCTCTCAAATTTCGATGTCAAACTCGTTAACTGCACTCGTCTTTCTCGCGGCGGTGGCCGCAGCGCAGGTACGCTTCCTTCATGAGTATCTCCCAAATCGGCGTACTGACTCATTTGCAATCTCAGCCGGTCATGATACGCTCCGTTCCTGTCCCAAAAGTCGGCAACACGCACATGAGCGTTCCGGCTTTGGTCGCCACCATCGTCGGCTCATTCGTCGGTGCCATGCTGCTCGCGCTCGTCATCTACTTCTCCTACCGTTGCTTGCGGGCCGGTCCCACGGTCGCTAAGCGCGCCCCGCAAGTGGCTGCAGTGGCTTTCCCGGCATCCATTCATGCGCAGAGTGGGAACCACCCGCAGGCCGATACCGACGCCGGCGTCCCCCGCGGTTCCACCGACAAGAAATACCAGCGCTGGAGTATGGCCACCACAGAGACGGCACTGCCCGCTTACGACTCGTACGAGAAGTCTTGAGTCGCCTGGGCAGATTTGGAAGGATTAAACGAAATATTGAGACGCTTCTCATGCCTGCAATGCCCGTAATGCAAAATGTGATCTGGGTTCGCAATACAAGCAGTGAGCGGAGAGATATACATAGGGTAGAGAACAGGAACGAATATGGCCAAGTGGTTCCCTTCAGGAATGATAGATCCCCTAACAATCGTAAGTAAGCGAGGAGGCGGCCTGAGGGCATCAGAGTGGGCTGTGTCTGTTTTGTTGTTGAATGCTCACAAGAGAAGAATGGCTTGAGGAATTAATCAGCACACATCATGCGAGGTGTAAAGTTACACTTACAGTCTCCCCTCCCGTGAGCAGGCAGGTCGTGCCCTGTGGGCGTCCTCCTCCATTCCAGGCGGCAGTGCGAGGCCGCGCCAGACGAGCGGGTACAAGTAAAGAAATCCGGAACGATAGCGGGAATACAGGCTCGACGACTCCGCGTATTTCACGCGTTGGGAGTTGTTAATGTCAGAGCGTGTGGAAGTAGCTTCCTATAGGTGCAGAATCATGGGCGATATATTGTAGGGCTTGAACCCGTCCCCGTTTTCGACGGGTCGACGGCCGGGACGGACGGGTTTGGACCCGTACGTTTTGGGTCTCAGAGCCTCCCTTCGCCGGGACGGGTACGGGACGGGTTCACCCGTCGACGGGGACCCGTTCCCGGCCGTTCGACGGCTTCGACGGGTGTCCCTCGGCAACGCTTGGCAACCTCATAACAGCGGTGCCGGAGCATATAATTTGGGGCTTCGGAGTTTTAAGTTACATCTGGGTTCATCAATATCAACGTGCCGATCTTCTGTTAGTCGCCACACGCACTCCATCATGCGCTTCCGTGGAGTCGGCAGTCTTCGGCATCAAGCGCAGGCCACTACGTCCTGTCTGGCGGTGTCTGTGAGCATCAAATTTATAAATCATTTTTCTGCTTTGTCCTACAACCTTAATTGATGTACAACCCTCAATTTATGATGCCAGAGACATCTTGACTTCAATCTGTTGGTGAGACCATCTGCATACCCGGCACCCGTCGAAACAGGCGGGACGGCCGAGACCCGTACGTTTCACGATCTCAGAACCTAGTCGACGGGACGGGTCGACCCGTCCGTACCCAAAAACGGCCGTCTTTTTCGACGGCCCGTCCCGTTCGACGTACGGGTTCAAGCCCTAATATATTGTGCAAAAAATACTGCGTACTTTTGTAGACAACTTACATCTGACTCTCGGAAGTTGGGTGATAACTCCCAGTAGCGGATGTCATTAGAGAATTTGTGCACAAGCCGCACGCTAGTCTGTTGTTAAGCGCGGGGTCCCGATCAGGGTAAGCACTTGTTACATAATGTACACAGCCACAACGCCTTTGGCACCACTACAAGAAGTTTCTTCCTGTTTCAACCACTAAAAAGGACTTTTATTACCATTCCATGCCTTCTGGATTTTATTCAGCATTTTAGAGCACTGTTCAAGGTTCGGTTCTTCAACAGAGCGTGCAGTCACATGATATATTTGAGGATTTCTACCACCCCATTCTGTAGTATATAAAAAAATTTAAGCAGATAGGAAGGTTGGAGGCATCTCCATGAGTGTATTGCCGTAAAATCTAATCTTAATATTGAGTCTGTAGGCACAAACATCGAAAAGTGTCCATGTGGCTGTGTAGATTATGTAACAAGCTTTTACCCTGATCGGACCCCCGCGGTTAATAACAGACTTCAATATAACGAGGTACGAGTTCAGTAAAATATTAAAGTGTGGCTGCGAGAGACTAGCCGCACGCGGCTTTTGGGCATTGTGCAAAGCCGCAGGGTTTTTCCGAGTTCATCTAGGAAGAGTAGCTTTCAATGAACCCACTGATTGGCGGGGAGCATTTTAGGCTATGGGATGGTTTGTCCCATTTGTCATTCAATTCGTTGGCGCTGTGGAATCAATGCGGAAACTCCAGGAAAAATCATTGTATTCGCCAGATCTGATTCGATAGCCACATGGATGGAACATTCATGTGAGTCATTTACGGCTGGTTTATGAGTTCAGGATATTGAAATCCTCCCCGCGGCTTTGCACAATGCCAAAAAGCCGCGTGAAGCCGCATGCGGCTTGAGCGGCTTTTGCACAACCTGTCTATTTTCGCAGTTCGATTGGATCTCGTTACAGCTTGCATCTTCTCAACATGGCAGTTGTTTGGAGTTGATCTGCCATCAGTTCGGGCCTCGGCACCCTGCGCATGGACATCGAAATTGAACCTCAGCATCCTACAGAGACTGGGCCAGATGGGTCATTTTCAGTTTGGAACTCCTGACCTGACTACAGGACCAAGTTAATATGCCATGACCTCGAAGGCATGTTACAAAGTTCTGAAACACATGACAAAGACCAAGAACAAGCAGAAATGAGTAATATACTGTACCAACCTGTATGGTAGCAACAAACACATACACTGCCCTCAAAATGTTGCCTATTTCCCGCTGCTGTAACACATAACGACGGCTCCGTTGCTAGCTCTAAAAATGTTTTTAATTTAATTTTTTTTCCCGTCAAAACGGCCAGAAAAAATGTTCAAAAATCGTGATTATTGCGCTATGAAGTGCTCATAATATCAGCCTAAGTTTCCTTTCGGTCCACGGTACACCATTATCATTGTACGCCCAGATATTTTCAATATCCCCGCCGCCCCTCAGGCCCCCATTCTCCCCAGGAAACAACAGTCTCCGATGGAACACAAAATGCAGCCAGTCGTGGTGGGGAGATCGGCTGGAGCAATGTTGAGCTGAAGAGCATCCTGTATGACATACTGTAAGGGAACATCAGTGTCGTCATCTTCCTCGTTGAGCACATCGTCTTCATCTCCCATATCAGCTACAGATTGCGCTTCGATGGCAGCCGCCGATGCCAGAGCCTCGTCGTCAAGTCCAAGAACATCGCCGATTTTATCTTCGATCTCCTTGCGGAAATCAGGATTGTTGCGGAGATATTCGCGGTAGGCAGCCTTCGACTTCTTCGATGTAAGGCATTCAACCCCCAAGTTGTATTCACCGACAGTGCACTTCTCCCAAGCCTAGATACCAAGAAATGAGCAAAAGGGAGGCAAGGAAAAATATCGAACATACCCGTCTGATCAGCGCCGTACCAGATGGGCCCTCAGCCCATTTTACGAAGTCAACAAGCGGTTTGACAGATGCGTCACGAAGGAACTGGAAGAGAGGTCGTGAACTTGACTTTTTCGGCAGTGAGACCCAATTTGAGCTGCTCCGTATGAGCAGCTAGCCATCCACTCGAGGTACACCTGCTTGATGTGATGCTTCAGAACACGCTGAATCCCAACGTCCGCAGGCTGAAAGACGGGTGTACCTGCCAATGACAGTCAGCAGCTGATAACAATCCTGTTCGGCTGGCAAAGACTCACAGTTCTGAGGGACGAAGATCAGGAATATGTTGGGAAATTCCTTCAGAATGAAGGTTCGGAATTCAATGCCGGTGTGGACGGGATAGAAGTCAATGAATAAAATCGACTTCTGGTCGCCATCAAGACCGAGAAGCTCAATCATTTGTAAAATGTAGGGAATGAGAACGAGACTTATCCACTCCTTCATCGTCTTGAAGGTGCTGAAGTGGCTCGACTTCTTCTTGCTTTGAGCGAACGCAAAATGAAACCCGAAATCTTTCGCGTCGGCCATGCCAGGGGCGTTATCCTTCGGCAATGATAGTTTCGATGCGCCAGACCAGATCTGCTGTGGCGGAAGCAGTTTTCCCTTTGGGGTACTGGCCACGCAGACTGTGTAAGCCCGCTTCTCGTCGCGACCGTGAATATCGACTTGGCGTGCGCCTTTGGGATTGAATGTCTTGTTGTTCGCAACCAACAGCATGATGCCGGTCTGATCCATGTTGACGATGAGTTCCGGAGGAATGTCGTAAAAATTGATGAGGTGAACAAGGCGGAAGAATGTGCGCTCGCAAACTTCATTGACATTGGCCGGAAGGTGAGCAGCGGCACGAGTCCCGTGGCGAAGAGACCAATCCATGACACTCTGGAGAAAGTTGCTAACGTAGGTTTCACTGCATTTGAATTTCTCCAGCAAGTCCGGCTGCTTTTCCTGGATTATCGCGATGATAATTGAGCGGGCAAGAAGGCGTCCGACACAGATCCCCGACGTCCGGAGATCATTCAGTTTGGTTTTAATGGCCTCGACAATCTCGGGATACCGGGCAAGAACTCCGACCCGCCCAGACCCGGCCAGCGCATGACGACGGGCAACATTCTCCTTCGTCTTCTTCGACCACCCAGTCTTCATCTTCGATATCCACTTCTGCACCGTGCCCTTGTTGAGTCGACCATACAGAAGTGGGTTTTGTCGCTGCAACACCTTCACAATCATTGTGGGCGACCATCCAACCCTTGGGGCAATCACATCGATCGCTGAGAATAAGAACGGGTGGTACCAGTTCACCCGCTCATGGCGCTTCTGAGCCACCCCGTTCTTCTTCCCCGTCCGCTGGCCCTTCCACTTCATCCCATCTGGCCGTGATGTCTCCGCCACAATCAAATCGTCGGCTACGGTCCTGTTCGCGCCACCAAGGACGGCCAACTTCACCTTCTTGCCGGTGCTACCCCCCCGCGGCCTTTTTGCGGTCACGAAATCTCTGCTGCCGTTCTCGTGTCAACTCTCTCTTCCGATCAGCTGCGCGCTCCTTCTGCCGCTTCTCCTGCTCTGCGGCAGCCAGGCATCTCGCCTTAGCTTCAGCTGCATGTTTTTTTCCGCTGGGATTCGAGCTCTGCTGGCGAGAGCTTCTTGGCTCCAAACTGGAACAATGTGCGCTGCTGCAATCCGGGGCACGGAGCAGCTGGAGCGGTGGCATTTGTCGCAGGTTAGGAGGGGGTGCCATCGAGGGAAGACGTGGAGAAGCGGCGGAAGCGGACGGCGTAGAAGTGGAAGCAGGGGGTGTAGATGTCGAGGGTGGAGAAGTGGTAGAAGCGGCAGGAACAGAAGGTGAGTTGGCGTCATCCTCCTGAGTTAAATCAATGGTCTCTGAATGTTTCAGGGCTTTCCTAGGCCGACGTTGGATGGTTTCCGAGGTGTCGCGAGGTAATTCGTCGTCAGAATCAATGTCTAAACGCCTGTGAGGCATGTTAGAAAATATTCCGCTCAGCAAGTTGGGTGGCAAACCTCTTCGGCGGAATTTTGGCGCCCGAGTCGCTCGCTGCAGTTATCAGCCTCTCAACCCAGCGATCCTGATGCCCTCGCGCGTCCGGAAGGCTATTCTTCTTGATGTTCTGCTTCAGAAACGCTTCGAGGGTGTCCAGTCGTTTGCCGCGCTCCTTGAATACGAGCTTGGCCCCGTGAAGTTTATGGGTTTGGAAGGCCACTTCAAGTCTACGATTAAATGCATACATTTCCCCTTCATCAGCGACATCCTCTGGGTCGAGGAAGAAGTGGTAGGTGGAATCGTCGTCAGGTGGATCCAACGGAACTGATGTTGGAAGGTGTTTCAGAAGCTTGAAAAGATGTCGAGCACGAGAATCAAGGTCGCGAGGAATGCCGACAGGCAGCTTAGGACCCAGAGTTTGCGACGAAGACATGGTGGTGGTCGGCAGAGAAACGTTGGGAATCGGGAGGACAGAAAGTGTAACCTAAGGTGCAGATAGATTGTTTAGGCGCCCGAATACATTGTGGACACAGAATTCCCAATTCAAGTAAGTTATCGACTTCACTGGCCCATTGTTCAGAATGGCTCAGCGTCATTCAAAGTCCCTGCGAGTTGCCTAAATGGGCGAACATAACGCATAACTTGCGCTCGGTTGCTAAGACGTAACTCAATTTTTTCGTAACGCCTCCGGCGCGGTTGCTAGCATACAAATCGGTACAGTAGCCCAATCCAGGGTTCGTTAGAAGCGTTTCCGAGACGCGTCTGGAGCAGATGCAGTGCTTATAGGACACTGGAGTTAAATAGGGCAGTGCGAAGGAAAATACAGTTTTGATAAAAAGACTCACCAGGGTGTAGTATCTCTCTCTTGCCCAGCGAGCAAAAAAGATTGATGCCACGGATGTGGGCCGTTCGCACGAGCCAGAAATTTGAATTTGAAGGTTTGTAAGGTGCTGGGCGAAAGGAAAAGTGAACACTGAATCAGGAAAGGTCAGGATGAGCAAAACATACCGGAAACACGTAGGGTTCTTCGCAGGAGCGCCAAAAATCAGATCCGAATTTCCGTGAAACCCTGTACGACACAAAGGCGCGGGTATTTGCAAAGCAGGAGGCGGTGCCAATCTCACCTGGTGGGTGTACGAAGTGTTCCAAAGTATGAAGGTGGGACGGATGTTTGAGAAGGCTGGCTTAAATTGATTCGACTGTGGACGAATGACATGATATGTAAGACGTAGCTTGAGCATGACGACCTTCTTCGTCTCTGTCCACCGTCAAGCAGTACAACCGGCGTACGTCGAACTGCTCTGTCATACTTGTTCTGCTTCTCAATCAAAAGGCGTGTCTAGATGCATACTGTTGTATGTCAAACCTGTTTCCAAAATAATGAGCAAGGTTCAGTTGTAGCACGGCATATGCGATACCAGTTCCTCACGTAGAGAGTTAAAATGTGCGAGATGGCGAACACGATGAACAGCACATGGACAGCTCTCAGCATTAGACATACCTCGAGACATTGCCCTAAGTGATCTTGTGAGGCTTGAAGAATGTTTCAGAGCGCTCCCGGATCCCTTGCATCTGAAACTTGAGCAGTGTGGCGAGGTACTTGAGTGTTTTGAGGAATCCCGAGGTCGTGGATTGTCATGACAGCCCCTTGGGCGTTCCATTCTTGGGAAATATTGCGCTAACCCTGGCTTTGAGCTAGGCCTTAACTATTTGATACTCGACAGGTCGTTGGGTTTGACGGTTGCGAAGTCTTGAGGGGCTTTGTTGAGTGTTGAAGCACTAATTGAAGCGGGAAGAAAGCTGGGGCCCGGGTGATGATGGGGTAAGAGTGAAAGGTAGTGATTTGACGGACACTTCCCTTTTGAGTGAGACTTGAGCGCACGAAAAAATGGCCCTGTGATTACTCTGCAGAGCTATCCAGAGCTCGTCTAGCCATTCGGAGCCAAGGTGGGGAACGTGGTTTGGAAAGCAGACCCAACTCGAGGTGATCGCAAACATGTGCATACTAATTGGAGGCATCAGCTTAATATATGAGGTATGAGAAAGCCGGCAGGAAAAAAATACAATGAAAGCAACACACCACGGAGTTCGGCATGCAATTCAGACAGAACTTGTTGCTGGTTCTGCTAGGATGACGGAAGGGCTGAATAAAAATAAAAGATGAATCTGATACCAATCTGAGAAGTTCAAAGAACAAACATGTACATTGTGATACGAGGCATCTGCTTAATATATGAGGTATGTTTACCGAGCCACTGCCTGGTGAAAGATATGAAGAAGAAGAAAAAAAACAGTTCAAACCGGCAGATTCGAACCAGCCCTGTCCGCCTAGTTTACGTCATCACTAAATTCATTAGATCGAGGTCTTAAAAAGACTTCAAAAATCTAATGAACACTGCCACTATTTCTTTACAATCGTCAAAACGCACTGATAAAGTTTCGTGAACTCAAAAACCTGGTCTCGATTATGAAAAGAACGATCACTTTACTACGTAAAGTACTCGTAATGTGACAATGTTTTTGGCCGCTGGTTCAAACTATACTACTCTGCCCATCCCGAAAAACCAACCTCAACAGCAGGAGTGGCTTTTGTTCTCAACAAAAAGTTTTTGGACACCGAAAATATACGTGAATATGAACTGATCCCCGGTCGAGCTTTAATGATAGTTATCCCATGGCAGGGGAAACCCTTAGCATCCTCAATTTATATGCCCCAAATCGACCAGAGAAGAGAGATAAAATGTGGAAAGACCTTTGGAAAAAAATGGTCCGAAGATGATCAGCTTCCATTCCCAACTGCTGTACTGGGTGACTGGAATTTCGTTGAAGATCTGGGGTATGTGATATCATCCCAGAAAGCTTCAAACGACTTAAAAAATTATTTGCATGATGGATGGCGTGCCACCTTCCCCGACACTCAAGACTACACATGTGTTCAACACAGACGAGATAAGAATACTGATGAAATTCACTTCTCTTACTCACGCCTGGACCGTATATGCGTTGAAATCAAACAATCCAAATGTTTCCGCGGATGGGAGATTAATCACTGCCCAGTGAAAAGTGACCACAGACTTGTAACTACTCAATTAACATGCAGATCAGATGAAACACCAGGTAAAGGCAGGTGGGGTATGCCTTTATACCTAATAAAGACCTGAAAGTTCATGAAGTGAGTTGCTACTTTGGCGGCCCAGCTGTTGAATGACCTCAAAAACGTGAAGAAATCGGAATGGGACTCAACCAATAACATTCAAACTTTGTGGGCTAAATTCAAGTTAGACATAGCAGAATACGGCAAATATTGCTCATGTTTTGTGAACGAGACAACCCAGCAAATAAGATTATGGAAAGCCCAATTGAGTATGGTGTTACACGATGAGGATATGCCTCAGGAAGATAGATCATTTGCTGCTTACATGTTAGAAAAGAAGATCGCAGACCGCCAGCGTGAGGTATCAGAGAGGAAGAGAGCCGTGTCTGATACACGTTATGACATTGAAGGGGAAACTCTACGAACAACATCTTGGACAAGGTCTGCTAAAGGCTACCACACCAAGGAATCAATATATGAATTTAAACGTGAGGAAAGCGAGGGTTCACTACCTCAATATGAGAGCCGTCCAAAACAAATGGCAGAAATGGCACAGGCCTACTATGATTCAATTCAAGAAAAGGACCTTTCAGATGAATATGGGAGAATGATGGTGACCGAAATTACCCTGGAGCACTGTGATGTACATTTATCAGAAAATGAGTATGCAGACATGGATGAAGAATTGACAGCTGAGGATCTGGTAGAGGCATTAAGACTATCAAACAATGGCAAAGCACTGGGCATGGATGGTATCCCTTACGAGTTCTACAAACTGCTGAATGTCAGCAACGGCCTCTGGGTCGGCTAAACAGCGAGTAACCCGGCGAGAACCCCAACCGGGAGAAACCCGATAGACGCTAATAGCTCGTGTGTTCCCCGAGCAGTAGGACCAGTCGTACGGCGTCCTCCCTAGGAGGCCGTATGTCGTAGGTCGGGATGCGAGGCGGAACCTGGAACGAGTCGAGGAGGGTGTGATATCCACTCAGGTACCAAACCCGAGGGGTGGATACAACCCGTAGTACGGTGCGAGGGAAGCGGGACAGAGTGGAGACAATGCCTGTGTCAAGCCAAGGTAGAAGCCTGAGATTAGACGAGGTAGAATCTACTGTACATGGAGATTCTACCGTGCTTATATAGGCTTCTAATAAATTAAAGCGATCGCGGTCAATCGCGATCAGTTCCTGCAACGTAGCATTAAGGAGCATTAATGCTGATGCTCCTGGACTCCTCTGTGTTGGTTCCCGTGGCGTCGGTGGACCTAGGAGACCCGACGTTCGGGTTTCCTAGTCCTAAGTGTCATCGTCTCCAGTGGTTCAAACCCCGATCGGGTTTGCAACCACTCCTGTACTCCGTGTACTCTCCTGTGTCAGCCCTTGGTGCGTCCGGGGACTAGAGTCCGTCTATACGGGTTCCTAGTCCCTAACGTCTTCTGTATTCCGTGGCGCAGACTCCCCGAGTCTGCGGCTTTTAGAATCCGAGGCCGGGTTTCAACCGTGAGAAGGTCACATGGTGGCGTCATGAGAGTCCCGTGCCGCTAAGACGCGTCTGTATCCGTACGGACGCGTCGCGCGAAAAAGTAGAACCCGGGCGATTCATGACATCACCCCCCCTCTTCAAGGTCGTTGTCCTCAACGACCCGTAGGTACCCCGTCCCCATCTTCCCAATAATTCCTGCAAGGCGAGTTTTATCCTTCAAAATTTTCCTGCGTCGTGGGGCTTATTGTCACTGCCCATCGATTATTACCCGTGAAGGCGTCCTTCAGTCTTCTCCGTTCGGGAACCCGCAATCCAAAATATCCAGTGTTCTCCCTTCGTGGTGGTCCCGTTATCCGGATTGTAAACACCGCACCATGGTCGTAGGGCTTATTGTCACTGCCTATCGGTTATTGTCGCGCCGGCGTCCCCGTTGTCTTCGGTGTTCGACTCCCCATGTTGTGGTATTTCCTCCCCTCTGTGGTTCGACCCTCTTTTGGTTTTCTTTTGATCTACTTCCCAAAGTAGAATCCCCTTAAGCGAGTGGATCGTGCGGGTTCTTTTCCGAGATAGGGGTTTCCTGGGTTCTGATCCTATTCAGAACCCCGCCCCTGTCTCGGGTTCTGTCCCTTTCCTGCCTCCTCAGGTTCTTTGTCTTCCCCCGTCATGACCTCTTCTCTTCGCAGCTTCGCCCTGGCCTGGAATGCTGGCTTTCGTTTCTTCCTTGACCCGTCAACGTCGCCCCCGTTTTCTGTTGGACTGGGACCATCGCAACGCGGATGGTACCCGTCTCTCGCTCGGGTATGGCGTGGAGAGCTTTCGCACCCCGCGCCGATTCTTCCACGAGCGTTTGGATACTGCGTCGCTGGAGCCATACGTAGGACCAGTCCCCGGTAGCCGGGGTATTGTTGGGCCAGAACCCGTTCGTCGGCCAGACCTCCTTCTCCACTATTGGCTCGCCACGTCTCGCTGCCCTCCTGTCGGGGTATCCCGCGTTTCCTTCTTCCAGTTCCTGACCCAGGCTCTGCCTTCTCCTCCTCGCCCTCTCTCTATGCTTCCTGTCTTCGATTTCCGAGTCACCATAGAGGACTATCCCCAGGAGTGGTCACTGGACGCCATTGCGCACCAGCACTTCCTCGCGTGTGCGTGGCTCGGGTTCTGGTGCATCGAAGAGAGGGGTCCAGCCAGATGGCCTATCCGGATCTGTTGGCTGCGACGTTCCGCAGCTGCTGCCCCTCCGTCGGTGTTCGATGAGTTCTTGGATCGGATGGTGTTGGCTTTTGAGAATCTCATGGCTGAATATCGTCGAGCCCGGGAGGATCATGTGGAGGAGGATGCCCTTTGCAAGCAGCTGTTCGAGCTGGTCGTGAGTCTTCACGGTTTGTGGAACCCGGGACCATCGTGCTAAACCCCCGCGTATAGCTCAACATGGAACATGCTTTGTTCTGGATGAGTCGCCTCGGTTTCTGGGTTGCTTGGTCCGTCCACTACAACGAACTTCTCGAGCAGTTGTTTCCAACTGTCCTCTCGGGCTTCCCCCTTGCCCAGCGACAGGCGGAGTTCACTCGGCTCCGCGCTCGCCTCTTCTTCTCTCGAAATCCGTCTTCGACTTTCCCGGAAAACGTTCAGTCCGGAATAAACCCACTGGACGCTCCAACAGGCATTGCTTGTCTCCGCCTCATCCCCTGGGATGGTTCTCGCTCCGACGTACGGTCCGGGTTTCAACCCGACCCCGCTTCCAACGTGACTTCGGCGCGAGGCGCTACCGTGAGGTTTTCGTTCAGCGGAGTCTTGGAATACCTGGACGGTGAGTTGTTTTTTAATCTCGTGGAACCATGATTGCTAAAGGTTCTCCGCAGAGCTGGCGTCTTCGAACGGGCGTCGAGTTCCCGCGGAGGAACTTGCGTCTCCTGGGCGTTTCCTCGAGGGCGAGGAGTTGGACCGGGAGATCGCCATCGCAGGATTGTCACCCAACGATTTTCTGGGCGCCACACTCTTGCCCTCAACCTCCGTTGGGGAAGAGGCATCCCTGCCTCCCGACGTACCGCCACGAACGCAAAAGAGGCCCCGCCAGCGAACCCCCACCGAACCGCGAGCAGATCGCGAGGCGAACAGAGCGCGGCGGGCTAGTCCCCCGCGTCCTGAACCGCCCTCCACCGCGTCAACTCTCCCCACACGGTCTTCTTTCGTTGCAACTCCAGACCTCTCTCAGTCTCCTCGCTCCTTCCCGTTGGAGGGGTTCCGTCCGCAGGGAGCCGTTGTGCGCACCCTGTTTCCCCCTTGTCGGCGCTGTAACAACTCCGGTTGTTTGTGTGTGCTGGAGATCGCAAGAGGGTTACTCGGGAAGACCCCGCGGTGTTGCTCTCCTTGTAAGTCTGCCCACGCAACGTGTAGTTCCTGGACGAAGTTCTCCAACGCCTACGAGGATGGGATCGACACGGTGCTGCGGGGTTTCCGGGTGACCTTTTGGGAGCACCTAGGGTCGGGTTCCTTCCAGCCGTTGCATCCCGACCCTCGGTCTGCGGACCTAACGCAAACTCGTGCGTAGAGCTTACAGTCTGACTTTCTTCGTCTGACGGATACCCTCTTCATAGGTCTCTCTTACACCTATAGAGAGTTCCTCAGCGAACTGCGCCCGGCCCAGCGTACGGTGCGCGCCGAGGCGCGTCGTCGTGCTGCCGCTGCTGCAACCCGAACCTCCGACCCCGTTGTCGTCATTTCCTCAGATTCAGAAGATGATGCTCCGCCTTCAAAGAGACGCAAGACATCTCCTCCTCCCGAAGAGTCCTCTCCAGAGGTGATTGTGGTGACGGACGAGGACGGAGACTTGCGATATCCGGAGGGTGCGGACGAGGACGTACCCATGCACCCTCCCGACTCTCCCATCGGAGGGGATCCTCGCAACTACGACCCCACTCTGGGGCCCCGCCCCAGCGGCTGTCCCCCCGGAACAGCACGCTTCCTCTTCACGATCTACACTGGACGATCCACCGTCCAGCGCCTCAGCCTCGCATTTCCTCGGGTTCCGTCTGCGTCCCATGGAGGCCCTTTCTCCTTCTTCGCGTAGGGCTTTTGTCGACGAAATAGTCAACTGGGCCGACCAGAGTGGGGCCGGTGAGGAACGCGTAGAGAGCGCCCTGCTGTTCATGTCGGCTATCTTTAGCCAGGCAGGCAACACGCTGGGGCGACGTCGGCGAGACAGGAAAGGGAAGGGTCGAGCTGCGTAGCCGTGTTTTTGTGATTTTCTATAATTTTCCCCAAATCCGGAAGCGAGCGTAGTGTTGTCCTTTTTCAGCGTGATAAGATTAGATTTCATTAAGATTTTCTCGCCAAAGGATTGACAAGTTGTAGACAGATTCGAGAGTGAAGGGTATGGGTATAACCCGTTCCACGGGTTTCTTCATTGCCGCCGCCGATCCTTCCCTCATTGCTGGTTCCGCGCTATCTCCGAGCGCGCTTGTTCCAGCCGGGCCCTTGCGCTAGGGCTGAGGCCTTCCTCCAAGGAAAGCGCCGCTTCGGGTTCTTCAATCGGCACCAGGTCCGGGATTTCCTCGGGTTCCTCAATCGGCAACAGGTCCGGGACATCAGAGGACGCGTAGGGGGGAGCCGGTGGTTCTCCTTGCGCCTGAGCGGCTTCCAGCCCATCCATGAACACGGAGAGCGCCGCCCTATTGGCGTTGCCCATCCTGACGACATACGATGGTCCATTAGGATTGGAGCGGGGACCTCGGGTTCCGCCCTGCCGGGTGGGTAGGAACGCGGGCTCCCTTTGGGATCCGGCTCCGTGTTGGCGCCCCTGTCTGGGCGCTGGGCCTTCCTGAGGCCGGGCTTCGTTCTGGCGTCCCTGCCTGTGCGCCGCTCCCCTGTATGTCGAGGAGCCGCTTTGTCTGTCGGGGTTGGCGCGGGTTCTCCTTCTCTCTGTCCCTTGGATCGGTTCCGCCTGTGGAACCGAAATCTTCATCAACCAGGTTCCAACACATTCCATCATTCGCCGGATTTTCTCCATCCAGGGGTTGCGAGGCTCACGCCTTGGAACCCGCCTGTGTCCGCCCAAGGGACGAGCGACTCGTCCCTCATGGGTTGCCCATACTAGGGCGACACACAGCGCAGCCATTCCCACGAGTACGCCCCCCCACCAGAGTAGGTTTCCAACCCACTCTCCAACACCCTGTCCAGGCGTGCTTCCAGCAACCACAATGTTTGTAGGTGCCATCTTCTCGTTCCAAGCGTGTATCGGTTTGTCGGGGCTGGCAGAAGAGATTCTACCTTCTGTCAGCAACGGCCTCTGGGTCGGCTAAACAGCGAGTAACCCGGCGAGAACCCCAACCGGGAGAAACCCGATAGACACTAATAGCTCGTGTGTTCCCCGAGCAGTAGGACCAGTCGTACGGCGTCCTCCCTAGGAGGCCGTATGTCGTAGGTCGGGATGCGAGGCGGAACCTGGAACGAGTCGAGGAGGGTGTGATATCCACTCAGGTACCAAACCCGAGGTAGTACGGTGCGAGGGAAGCGGGACAGAGTGGAGACAATGCCTATGTCAAGCCAAGGTAGAAGCCTGAGATTAGACGAGGTAGAATCTACTGTACATGGAGATTCTACCGTGCTTATATAGGCTTCTAATAAATTAAAGTGATCGCGGTCAATCGCGATCAGTTCCTGCAACGTAGCATTAAGGAGCATTAATGCTGATGCTCCTGGACTCCTCTGTGTTGGTTCCCGTGGCGTCGGTGGACCTAGGAGACCCGACGTTCGGGTTTCCTAGTCCTAAGTGTCATCGTCTCCAGTGGTTCAAACCCCGATCGGGTTTGCAACCACTCCTGTACTCCGTGTACTCTCCTGTGTCAGCCCTTGGTGCGTCCGGGGACTAGAGTCCGTCTATACGGGTTCCTAGTCCCTAACGTCTTCTGTATTCCGTGGCGCAGACTCCCCGAGTCTGCGGCTTTTAGAATCCGAGGCCGGGTTTCAACCGTGAGAAGGTCACATGGTGGCGTCATGAGAGTCCCGTGCCGCTAAGACGCGTCTGTATCCGTACGGACGCGTCGCGCGAAAAAAGTAGAACCCGGGTGATTCATGACACTGAACATCATATTCAAACAGAGTAAAGGATCGGACAAGGAAGCATTTGACGTGTTAAGCTTCTTAAAGGAACTATACCAAGATATTGAAAAACATGGTATTGTCAACGGTACTCATTTCCACATTGGATGGCTTGCCCCTCTGTTCAAAAAGGGAGACCGAGCATTGATTAGCAACGATCGACCGGTCACCTTGCTCAACTGTGATTATAAGCTCATGACAAAAACATACTCCTTAAGGTCAAAGGATGTAGCACCATCCCTAGTTCATCCCAACCAGGCAGGGTTCATGAAAGGACGCAAAATCGAAGACCAAGTAAAGTTAACAAAGTTCCACTTGAACTACGCTGACATAGCCGAAGAAGACGGTATAATTGTGGCCCTTGATCAAGAAAAGGCCTATGACAGAATCAATCACAATTACCTGTTTCGAGTTCTGGAACATATGGGATTCCCTCCAAAGTTTTGCAACACAATCAAAAGCTTCTACAATAACGCTCAAACTGTTGTAATGGTAAATGGTGAATTGAGTAAACTGTTTGCAGTGATTCGTGGTGTTCGACAGGGAGACCCCCTCTCATGTCTATTATTCAACCCGGCTATAGAACCACAGGCATGCTTGATACGAAGCTCGGGACTGAAAGGAGTCAAAATCCCGGGAAAAGACGAAGAGCTTGTGGTATCACTTTTTGCTGATGATACAACAGTGTTCCTATCGCATGCCAACTCACTTGAAAAACTGTGGGAGATCTTACGCGTCCGGTGTGCAGCATCAACAGGGAAATTCAATGATAATAAAACTGTTCTACTTCCCTTTGGAAGTCCCTTCTATCGTGCGAAAGTGATACAAGAGAGACATTTGAATGATGACACACCGCTTGGAAGTATTGAAGATAAATTCAAAATAGTCCCCGATGGGCAGACTTGTCGCATGTTAGGTGCTTGGATTGGAAATAATGTGCCGTATATCACTCCATGGCCTTCAGTCCTTGAGAAAATATTGAAAGACCTTGAAAGATGGAAACTGACTACTCCCACTCTGGAAGGGAAACGACACATCATAAATATGGTAATCGGTGGAAGAACACAATATCTTACTAGAGTACAAGGCATGCCAAAGGAAATTGAAGAAACTCTGATTAAAACTGAACACATTTTTCTTTGAGATGGAAAGAAGGCGAGAGTCGCTCATGAAACAATGCTTCTAAACATCACGGAAGGTGGAAAACAGATCCTTGATATACCAGCCCGAAACGAAGCCATTGATCTATGGAACCTCCAGTTATACCTTGCCCAGGAAAAAGAACGAGCATCTTGGTGCTATTTTGTTGACTATATCCTTAAAGAATATTTGGAAATGAGCTATCTCAACTTACGCCCGGGCCAGATAATGAATGTGTTCCTCCAGGATATACATATCCCTATGTCCCCCGAAAACTCCATTACCGGAAGAAATCAAGCGGATGATACTTGCAGCGAGGAATTATAATCTGAAATTCACGGGTCTGTCAATTAACAAAGACCTGAAGTTAAACATGCCTATTTGGAGGCACCCTGCAGTTAACAAGACTGTATATCAATCTGCCTGCCCCAGGGATGCTGCAACATGCTTGAGACTCAATCATGAAGTACAAACTGTAAAAGATATTGTCTACATAGCAGATTGGCGAACAGTGGTTCCAAGAAAACCACACCAAGTAAACCCATCAGGAATTGGCAGAAAAAATTGTGGCTGTCCATCATGCTACCAAGACCGGACATTACTGGGTTGCGAACATTCCGGTCGATGTATTGACACCACGAGACTTTTGATAGACTGCCTTCTACCGAAATGGAACCCAAACATGCCAAATGTGGATTTGACTGACGAGTTAGCACTCACCAATAATGAACAAGATCTTAACAATAAAACAATAGAAACCGATGAAGTGATGATCTTCGACCCCAACTTTAATTTAACCAACATGGCTGAAGGCTTCCAAATTTTTGCTTCCGAGGACAGTCTAATTGGGGTATCAGCTAGGAGATCCAAACTGAATGAATCAGATCCACCTCTCATGACAATATTCTTACATGCTTCCATCGAGAACCCAGGGGAGTTTGAGCCTACCAGCAGACTAACAATCAAAGCGGTGACAAATGCCAGGGAAGATAGTGAAATCCTGACCTTGTCTTTTGATAAGCCCGAAATACCAGTAACATCCCAATCAGCCTTACTGGGTGGTCTATTATTTGTATTACAGAACACAAAACGAAATGTGCCAATGCTGATTTGCACCTCATCCGAGTTTTTATTACAAGTACTGCTCACTCAAAGACGGAGGTGGGAAGCCAATATATTAGACCCAAAATTCCGCGGTGTTTGCAGCATTGAATGAGAGGGTGGCCAGGATCCAACTCAAGAAGGTATCACTCAACAAAGCAAGATTTTTGACAAGTGAACACATTCGATCCATCGAAATTGACACAGAAATAGACCTCAGTTTTGAATGCCCAGGGGTTCTCTTATCCCAAGGATCACAGAGGTTTTTCTACAAAATAATACAGAAATTGCGTCCAAGATCTCACCACAAGGCCACCTTTATAAATCTGGATCGTATCAGGTGCGCTGTTGCAGAGTTTTCCAAATATACTCCTTCAGATGAAATGATATGGAAATCAATTCGATCTACTACTTTCCAACGACTAACCCGGGAGTTCTTTTGGAAATGTAAACACAATACATTCAGGGTCGGTGATTTTTGGAGTCATATAAAGAACTTAGAAATAAAAGGTATTTGCCACATATGCGGTGTTCCTGAATCTCTGGAGCACATTGCATTGGAGTGTGATGCACCGGCTCAAAAACTGATCTGGCTTTTCACCCAACAACTTTGGACAATGAAATATGACCGATGGCCTGATCTGAACTGGGGCTTGATACTAGGATCCAACCTTGTAAAATTTAAATCACCCCATGGACACATCATCCATGCGAAAGGAAAACTATTTGCAGTTCTGGTATCATCTGCATGGCACCTGATTTGGAACCTCCACGTCAACCGTGTCATTTCAAATTCAGACAGAATATTAACTGCAGCAGAAATTTATAACCAGTGGTTGAGCACTATAAACCGAGCATTACAGCGGGACCGCCTGTTGACAGACAAAGTCAGATTTGATTCTTTAGCCTTGAATAAACAACTGGTGCTAAGCACTTGGAGTGGTCTACTTCTGGATGAGGACTCACTGCCGGATGACTGGACAAAAGAGGGGGTTTTAGTGGGTATGTGACCCATCATTGATCAACATGGGATAGGATAAATTGTATTTTCAGGTCGGAGTCCCACACTGGTTTAAATAATTGTGCGTAACGGCATTTCCTCCTGAGCAAACTTCCCCGGCAATGTCTGGTCCACCACCAGCAACACAAGCGGATGACCTTGGAATGCTTCTGCAGACTAAGTCTGATTATCCCAAACACTCCAAAAAAAAAAAAAAAAAAAAAAAAAAAATACAAGCCAGATGCACCATACGGCGGAGAACTGAGTGCTGAGGAGAAATGAGGATGATTTCAAAGGCCCTGAGTTATTTGCAGGGGGTCTCCACATGGACTGTTCATAGTGTGCCCTATATCAGTCTTGTTTTTCTGTATCAAGCCTTAGATCAACTCACATTGTGGAGCTAGAAACACACACTCTTAGTCTCTTACCGGCACCCTTTTGCATCAAGTGGGCCTACATTTTTCAGCACAAATTCATTTTACATCGGTTGCAAATAAGCTCTAGTATCCTATACTTTCAAGAATAGAGCTCCTGTTCTTAGTGAAGTGCTAACTGAAGGGATTCCTGCTACCATAAGGTATGGGTCTTATAGCAAGCATGATTTTTAGATTTTGGCCGTGTATCACATTTTTGTCAGCAGGTTTTGCGTAAGCTGTGATTTCTCTGATTTCTTTCTTGATCTCTCCAAACTCTCTCAGCATATACCTCCGGCATCGTAGCCGATGATTGGTATCGTAATTTTGCTGAGGCACAGTAGGCTTGTAAACCAGCCGGCCCTGAAATTTGATGCCATCACAGAACTCGACAACAACCGGGACCAGGTTACCCTGTGTTCACCTGTACGGCCCAACAGCCGCCGCCAGTTAGCAGGGGAGTTATATATGGTATCCCCCGCTAACTAGCGGGGTTTTGAGAGAATTGCCTGTAACAGCTTAAATATGGCTTGAATACCCCTCGGCTGGTCCTCCTGACACACGCTGAGCTGTCCTCCCATCAGCTGGCTGTCGCGCCATCAAATATGGGCAGCGCCTCCTGAACATCAATCCGCCATCAAGTCCATCAATCCCATCAGACTCCCTGTCCATACCTGCCGAATTTGCACGCTTGCACTCAAAAATGGAGGTAAATTCGTGAAAAAAATAGGGTATGTTCCCATCTCCAATATAGACCTGTTTGTAGAGAAAAATATACAAGCTATTTGCACTACCTCTCATAATTCATGTGCAAAATCCCAATTAGCTACTTTCAACAAGTCAATTGAGACTGATGCATAAAATATATTTAGCAGCCACATCATAGAAAGTATATGGTCAGGGAAATGGGATAGGGACATGGGATAGGGTCATAAGTGGAGGAAGACATGTTACGTGGTATATTCAAAATGCCAGCGCATACATGCGCTAACACGCCATTGATGTACATGTCCTGCCAGTCGCCCCCTCGCCCTCCGCAACCATCTTTCGGGGTGCCCGCTTTGTTGCCTTCTTCCTCGTAGTTATAGTTGTGGCCACGTTGTTTGTGGACACTGAGAAGACCAACATGAAGCGCCAGGCTGTGGTGGGGTAGGAGATGTGGGAGGTGCCAGGGACTGCCGGAGTTCCGGCGCTGCCTTGCACATACCCCACAGCTGAGGTGGTGTGTGCACTGCTCTGTGTGTGTGCAGCAGGGCGCTCACGTAGGGATTGCCTGGCACATTGTATGTGTTGCCCTGCACACTGGGTGTGCTGCCCTGTGCGTACAGAGTGTCATGCAACCCCTGCATGTAGGGTGTACCTTGCTGGAGCCCCTGGGCGTACAGGGCACCGAAGAGGCCAGTGTCAAATCCTGTGCCACCACTGGCACCAACACCGGTGACCCCAGAGGTGTTCGGCCCTTGTGGGAACCCCTGGGTGTATGGGGTGCCACTGAAGACGCCGGAGGGGGCCAGTGCTGCCACTGGCACTGAGGGCAGCATCGGGCGTGCTGAGGTTGACACCAGGGGGGTCTGTCCACCCAGTTGGTACAGTAAGTACTTTTAAAGACCCATGCTATGGGCCCAACCAGGACTTTTTAATATCCTATGCTAACTCCCAGATAGCTCCGGAAGGGCATGTATAACGGATTTTTTGTATATTCCGGCCTTCTGGGTGCTCCGGGATTGCCTAAATGGGTACAATGGTGCATTTTGCTTGATGACACGCTTCGGCTAGGTGATCTGACTGATGGCTAAACTACGGGGTGTTCCGTTTTGGGAATGCATTTAAATAAAAGAATTTAAATTGCTGCAGCGACAATGAAACAGACTTCAGAGATGATAGGGGACAAATAAAGACAGCTATACGAAATGGACTCGCTTGGACGGGGGCTCCTTCAACGAGGCAGGCACCGTGCACTTGCCAGAAACGACATATGTCTTCTCCATCAGGACCCACCATATGTCTGCCAGCAACTTCTTCCACTCGGGCGAGCCTCCGGAGATGCCAGCGATGCGGTACCACCACCACAGGCAGGCCATCATGCTTGTCAATCCATTCAGGCCTGCCAGGAGTTCTGTCATGAATCACATGAGCTCTGCTTTTTCGCGCAACGCGTCCGTATGGATACAGACGCGTCTTAGCGGCATGGGACTCTCATGACGCCACCACGTGACCTTCTCACAGTTGAAACCTGGCCATGGATTCTAAAGCCCAGACTCAAGTCTGCGCTACGGGATACAAAAGACATAGGGACTAGGAACCCATACAGACAGATCCTAGTCCCCAGACACAACGGCTGACACAGAAGCGTACACGAAGTACATGACTAGTTGCAAACCAATTGGGGTTTGAACCACTGGATACGATGGTATTCAGGATTAGGAAACCTGAATGTTGGGTCTCCTAAGTCCTCCAACGCCATGGAAACAGACACAGACGAGTCTAGGAGTATCAGCATTAACACTCCTTAATGCTGTGGTACAGGAACTGATTGCGATTGACCGCGATCACTTTAATTTATTAGAATCCGGTAGAACCTCCATGTACAGTAGATTCTACCTCGTCTAATCTCAGGCTTCTACTTTGGCTTGACATAGGCATTGTCTCCACCCTGCCCCGTTTCCTTCACATCATACTATGGGCTGTATCCACGCCCCAGGTTGTATAGTGGATATCACACCCTCTTCGACTTGTTCCGGGTTCTGCCTCGCATCCCGACCTACAACATACGGCCTCCTAGAGAGGACACTGTATGGTTGGTCCTACTGCTCAGGGATCACACCAGCCACTAGCGTCTATCGGGTTTATCCTGGTTGGAGTTCTCACCGGGTTACTCGCTGTTTAGCCGACCCAGAGGCCATTGCTGACAGAAGGTAGAATGTCTTCTGCCGGCCCTAACAAACCGATATATGCTTGGAATGAGAAGATGGCACCCATGAATATTATGGTTGCTGGAAGCACGAATGGACAGGTGCTGGAGAGTGGGTTGGAAACTTACTCTGGTGGGGGGCGTGTTCGTAGGAATAGCTGCGCTGTGCATTGCCCTGGGATGGGCAACCCAGGAAGAACAGGTTGCTTGTCCCTTGGGTAGACACAGGCAGGTTCCAAGGCGTGAGCCTTGTAACCCCTGGATGAAGAGGATCCGGCAAATGATGGAATGTGTTGGAACCTGGTTGATGATGATTTCGGTTCCACAGGCGGAACCGAGCCAAGGAGCAGAGAGAAGGAGAACCCACCCCAACCCTGAAGGACAGAGCGGCTCCTCAACATACAGAGGAGCCACACCCAGACAAGGGTGCCAGAGCAAACCCTGGTCGCATGGAGGCTCGGTGCCTAGTCATGGGCGCCAGCGTGGAGCCCGGTCCCAAAGGGAGTCTGTGTCCATACCAACATGACAGGACAGAACCCGAGGGCCCCGCGCCAATCCTAATGGACAGCCTTACATTGTTAGGATGGGAAACACCAACAGGGCGGCACTCTCTGTGTTTATGGATGGACTGGAGTCCACCCAGGCACAAAGGGAGCAACCGGCTCCCCCCTACGCATTCTACGATGTCCCAGACCTGGTGCCGATTGAAGAACCCGAAGTGGTTCTCCCTTTAGAAGAAAGCCTTAGCCCTAGCACAAGGGCCCAGTTGGAACAGGCGCGCTCGGAGATAGCACAGGACCAACAATGAGGAAAGGAACGGTGGCAGCAACGAAGAACCCGTGGAACGGGTTATACCCATACCCTTCACTCTAAAATCTGTCTAAAACTTGTCGATCTCTTGGCGAAAGATCTTAATGAAATCTAATCTTATCACACCAAAAAAGGACAACACTACGCTTGTGTCCGGATTTAGAAAAACTACAGAGAAACTACAAAAACACAACTACGGTGACAGACCTGGTACTGGGCACCCGGGCATTTATTCACCTGCCACTATACAAACCTTGAAGGAGGGCAAACATCCCATCTACCTCATGATAGGTATTTTAGTCCCACTCGGACTTTGGGGCTTGCCAACCTACTGATGTTCGAAAGTCGTTTGAAGTCAAGGAAACTGGAATGGTTGAAGATGTCAATGTGCATTCAATCCAGCAGGAGAAGATTAAATCATATTTCATGCACAATACTCAAGTACAAGGATCAGAGCAAACCACACTCAGGAACAGCTGCATTTTTCTGTGCCCATAAATCAAAACAATGCCCTATTCAACTCTCGTCAATTGGACTTGCAACAAGACCATTTAAACAAGTGCAGCTTAAAAATATTAGAATAATGGACCAGAGATTAAAATATCGAGATGAAGGATAAACAAAGGATGTACAGGACTGTCTAATGCCACATCAAACCAGAAGAATCAAAGCAAGTTGTGGATAATCTCGGAGCAGGTCCATCCACAAGTATGTTCAGAAGATTAGAGGCCAATCTGCTGTATTGAGCCAGGAGAAATGTGGAACAACCACAGGAGCGGTGATGTCCGCCACGGGTTCCCACGGCTGCATATTGGTGGGGATCCAACCCTAGAGCAAAGAAATTGTTAATAGGGCACTAGTTATTCAAGATTCAATGGCAGACCAAACCAGACCCGAGTGGCAGACGTGTCCGCCACTACTCTCGGGGAAGCGAAATCTACTGGATTGAAGGCAGATGGATGCGAGGGTGTTGAGAAAGGGACAACGGATCCAAAGCACTAAAGATGCAACAATTATGGACTGTATATTTGACTGGCAGACACATCTGCCACTATGGTTCACAAGTCGGAAGTCAATCATACTGCACCTAGAAACAAGCAAGATATCAGCTGGACGGTAGCCATTGAGACAGAAATACAGACCGTTGGGCAATAATCAGGGCAATAATAAATGAGCAGATGTTTCCGCCGTATTTTTCCAAGCACCAAATTCATGTCAAAATGGACCTAGCAAGTATGAGAGCATCAGAATGAAGCCATAGATGTGAGGGGGTGAAGCAAGGAGAAGTAGGTGAACCAAATGAGGGCAGGTCGGATGATGGGCGGACACATCCGCCGCGATCTGGAACACATCAAATTCCGGGTCAAATTAGATACAGGGGACTGAGAATATTGGGAGGATCCAGATACAAGAGGGGAAGTGTGGGCACAGGGTAGCCCGCGGACACTTCCTTGGAACTCCCTCCACTTTTTCACCCAATAATCCACTGATTTACCTTATGAAATTTGCACAGAGCCTTGATTTACCTTATTTTCAGAGGGGGATATCCAAAAAGGGGTTTTTTTTTTCCGGCTGCAGGTGCATTTTTGCATTCCAGAGGTATACTATCGACTCTCTTCTCTTTGCAGCCCCTCACCGCTGTTGCCGTCACCCAAGGCTAAGCACCACAGTGATGCCGAGGCTGATTCGGCCATCCATGGCTATGCTGCCTCACACTGTAACCCAAAAAAATCCTCACGCTCTGTGCGATTTACCTATGCATGGAGCGGCATCCGTCATTTTGCTGCTGATTTACCTTATTTTGAGGAGCGGGGTAGAGATCAAAATTGGGTCTTGATTTACCTTATCGCAGAGGGAGTTCCAAGTGAGTGTCCGCGGGCCTCACATGGTTCCCAAACGGAGATCAAAATAACCCCCTTTACAGCCGTTTGCATAATTCCGTGAACACACATTTTTTTTTTTTTTTCGCCGTCACGTGTTGATCTGTGACCTCGAGGCTTAAAAATGCAGGCCACAAGAGTTGGTCTGGGACAAGACTGGGCAGCAGTACTGTAGGAAAGATCCTCAAACGCTACCTGTAAAATTCTGACCGTCTCCAGTCAAGCTCTGCAGTTTCGGCGAACTCGGCATATGCACGTGATGGCGCGAAAAAAAAATTGCGTGTTCACGGAATTATGCAAACGGCTATAAGGCCCTTTACGTAAGTTCGGCAGTCTTCCTGAAGTGACGGCAACAGTGATCAATCACTGCCAATGTGGGACGAAAGTCCGACAGTCCACCACCACAATCGAAATGGCGAGTCCAGCTTTCCCGCCGGAGCTGGAGTTGGAGATTTTCATGACGACTGCAATCATGCACGACGAAACTATTCCCATACTTATTCGCGTCGCTCGTCGTGTCTTGACTTGGTACAGTACGGAAATGCTACCCCCCGTATTTCACTAACCTATAACTGCAGGATTAAACCCTTACTTTACAAAACACTTGCATTTCGAGGGAGAGACAAACGCCCACTCCGTGCTGCACTCCAATCGATGCAAGGGCAATCTCCCAAATTTATTCGCCAACACGTCCGCCATATTTTTACGCTGTTGCCGAATGAAGAGCTTGGTCGTGATGAGGACATCTGTACCCTTCTGGGCATGTGTCGTGGGGTCCAAGATCTCGTGCTATGGATCTTGACTCCCGAGATGCTTCCATTTCTTCCGCCGCAGCTCCGACGTCTGTCGTTACCAATGGCGTTGCCCCTGCCTTCCCGGACAGATATCAAGAGCGGGCCCTTTCTGTCCAGTCTCACTCACCTACATGTTCATATAATTCGAGGGCAATATGCGTGGATCGGCGACCTCCCATGCCTCACACACCTCGCCGTCTCCAACCCGAGAGACGCTATCCGCCCTTTTCTGCATAACTGGCTCAGAGAGAGCAAGGATCTCCAAATCCTTGTCTTGGTATTCACTTTGGGGTTCTTCTCATCCCAATTCATCGCGAGTCAAACCCCCCAAATCGACGATCCGCGTGTGGTGCTCATGCGCATGAAGAATGACATTGAGGAAACCTTTCGGGACTGGAAATCGGGCATAGTAGGCGGCCGAGATCTCTGGGTCTACGCAGAAGAGTTTCTTGCCATAAAGCAGAACGATCCGAGCATCAGTCTGTGTCTTCTTTGTCTTGGTATCAGGAGTAGTGATTGACGTTCCGCCAGCTACACAAGTTTGTGACCATCCTTCCTATGTCGAGGCCAGGGGAATATTCTGAAATACCAGCTTCAAGCCGAAGAGTAGCCTCACAGCGAAGAATCGCACCGGGACATATTTTTTTTTTTTTAAATTGACCGCCTTATAGTCAAGTCGCCCGGGTATAACCCCTTGCAGGAGGACCCTTACCTCCCCGTCAACAATATTTTCGTACCGTGGCAACGTCTATCCTCTCGTTTTGCAGGTCACCGAACGAGTCCCCTTCTTCCCCGGCCTCTCATTGACGAATGGAATCTGGGACGGGAAGGGTGGGCACAACTCCAGGGATATGTGCGCCATGCGACCGATGCGTAGCGTGTGTTCCCCCGACGGCGTTGGTGTCGCTCGGACCTGACATACAGACGTGTGTCAGGGTCGAAGCAGGCGGGACGGCGGGCAAGGCGCGACGTGGGAGCGACAGGAGTCTTCGTTGCAGGCTAAACGCAGGAGATCCGAGACGCGATGCCCATGATGAGGACCTGTCCCGTCCCGCATACAGCGGTCGCGCACTCGTTGCTTTGCTCTCGCGGTGACCGAACCCCGCAAGCGCCTTTCACCACACGCCGATGACGCATCCTAACGCGCCCACCCTACTGCGACGCATGTCATCGCACCCTCACTGTCGCACGCACATATCGTCTCGTCCGCGCGACATGTGTTCGCGCCCGACTCTTGTCCTCGTGTCCGGCGCCTGCCGCCCCGCCTGTGCATCTACAGCTCGTTCGCGTACCTACTCTCTTTTCGGCGGCACCTCCACAGGTACTTACATACGTTTCCTGTACCTCCTACCTTGTCCGCTTCCTCATTCAGCTTCAGATCCTGTGCCGCTTGGGCCCAGCATACGGTCGCTAATATTGACGCCCTCTCAGCACAGCACGTCTTTCTTGGTCGCTCGGCACAATCGAGGGCTCCCTCCGGATTAAGCTCCCCATCTCGTTCTACAGGCTCTGGTCGTGGTCGCACCCTGCGCATCGGCGATTCCTACGTGGTCGTCCCTTGTGGCTCTCGTTAACACACCACTGAATACACCTCGCTCTCGAAGCCCTCGGTGGAGTCAAGGTCGAAGTCGTCTTCATCCGCTCGAGCATTGCCTCGTTCGCGACCACCGACGGTCCGGACGAATGAGTGCTGCACTCGCCCCCGCGGATCTAGCGCTCACCCCACTCGCTCCGTTCACGAGCATCACATTCCTCTATGAATGAGTCGCCTCATCGCTCGTCGATGTGCGCGTTTGCCGCAGGCCAAACAACCTCGAGCGCATCCTGGGGCTGCTCACCTGCAAGGATACCCTGCCTCTATACGCCCGATCTTGTCTTCCGACGTCCCGGCCGCAGCGTGCGCGATTTAGCTCCAGCCCGAATCCGGTAAGGAGAACATGCACATCCAGACTCCCGACGCGCGACTGACTGTTTATCTTCCGAGGTCGAAGCCATTTTGCGGCGCATCACAACGAGAACGAAAACGACGACCCGAAGATACCGCAGCGTTCCTCCAAGTCATACTTGGGAAACCCCCCACAAGGAAGGGTGGGCTGGCATGGTGATGCGGTGGTGGATTGTGAGCACGAGCGCGACTACATCTCCCGGGCAGCAGCGCATATCATCCTCGCCCTTCCTCGCCGCACCCTTCTTTCCCCGACGAGACGACGGACGACGATTCATCGCCACCCACACGTACAGGCGCCCCCCGATCGTGTTCTCCTTGGACGACGCGACACCGGGCGGCCCTCTTGCCCAGCGAATCCCATCGTCTAACCGACCCCCAAACAAGCGAAGGGCCAAGGGCCAATAGCTGCCAGGACACACGCATCACTCGCCGCCCCGCTCCTCCCATTGCATTCTCCTTCCTGTCTTCACATACGGGCGAAGCGGCTTCCTTCCAATGCTCCATTCGCTCACCCCAGGCCAGCGACCCGCCGTCCCCGTCCCTCTCGCCTGCCCTCCCCGAGGCCGAAGTCGGCCCGGCTAGCTACGCCCACACGACAGTTCGTGCACTCCTTCCTCCCCGCGTTCGGAGGACACGGTCGAATTGGGGTGCGCAAGGCGAATGTGTGCACATCTCGTGCACGATGGGTGCACCATCGACTCGGCCGAACGACACTGTCGGCCTCGCTTCTTGGATCTGCGAAATGCATCCATGTATGTCCCCCGCTGGCGTCTCGGAAGAAAGGATGCACGTCCCCCGTCGCGCTCCTCCTGATCCTCGCGTCTCCGCTCCCGCCCCCGCCCCCGCCCTCGCCCCTCGGGCGCCCTCCTGCCCGTCGAATCGCATCACATCGCATAACGCTACGCCCTACACATCCGCTGTCGATGGCCCCACGCGTCACCCCTCGTGCGCCGTTAGGATCCGCGATGACGATCCACCAGCCCTCATGAGCGGGGCTCCAGCGAAAGGGAAAGCGACACAGCACAATGAGGCAGTACCCGCCGCTCGTTAAAGCCAAGGCACATCCCGCGGCAGGCTCCTCTCTCCTCTCCCGGCGGCCCCGCCCGTCCGGCGTGTTCCACTAGTCGTGAACGACATCATGCAGCGCATTCGTCGTCGTTCGCATACGTGGCCCGCCCGCCTCTGCCTCGCCCGTGGACTCGACGCGCGGCAAAGCTTGCGCCTGGCTGTGTGGTGTGCCTCCCCTCCTTGTCTTGTGCTTGCGCTGGTGCTGTACATCGGACCTTATCTTATCTCCGTCCACCTCGCCCACACCGCCCCGCCCAGCATCCCCGCTGGGCACCACGACCCCCCGCACGCACCGCGCATCTCGTTCCCCCGTCTTCGTCTTCGTTCCAGTACCGCCCCGATCGCACGCAACCGAGCATCGGGCACACGCCGCAAATGGCAAATGCCTCCATCCACAGTGCCCGACTTGTACCTGTGCCTATCTATGCGTGTGTGGACCCATCGATACCCACCCCCCTGGCGTTCGTGCCTGCGCTAGCTTTCTCTTCCGCCGTCCGCCCCACCGATAATACGACACCTGCGGACGCCCCATGCGCATCGCGTCTTCGTCTTCGTCCGCGTTCCCGTCCCGTCCCGTCTCGCCACCTTCTCGCCCCATCCTCGCTGTATCGGGCACCGATCGTATGTGGGTTGGGTCGCCGCACCCACCCCTCCTCGCCCCGCCTCGTCGACGGGACACAGCTTGCCGGGAGATCGAGGGTGCACCCGCCCCCTCCTCCGCCGAAGGTACACAAAGCGCTCAGGCAAGGCAACCCCCTCCAGCAAGCCAACGCAGCTTTGTACGTTCCAAGCACGCTCCAAGCCGCGCAGCCCTCCCCCTCCCTCCCCCACATCCAACTCCGGCGCGCGAACCCGTCCTCGCCGCTACCCGCAGGCGCGCGTACGGAGGGAGGGGAGGGAGACGGTGTCGTCGAGCCTCGTGCTGGTGCTGGTGGAGGGGGGCGGGGCGGGGGTGTGTATCGTACGATCTCATAGACAGACAGTGCCCGTCTTCGATGTGAATATACGCATGTGCCCCACTGTATCTAATAATCTTTCTCGCCTGCCTGCTTGCTTAGGAGCTTTCCCTTCCGTCCCTTCTTCAAGCTGCAGTCTTCCTTCCTTCCCTCCGTCACTCATCACGCCTTACACCTGCCTCCGCAGATAGACCACACCAACAGAACGTAGGGCATAGATTTAGATTCAAGACAAGACAGAATAGGACAGACAGCGGGCGGCATGCGTACATAAAGATAGAGGCAAGAAAGGGGGCGGCGGCGCCGTGCGCGAGTGCGAGAAGGATTAGGATTGGGGAAGGGAAGGGAAGGGGAGGGGAGGGACGCGCGACGCGAATGTGAATGTGAATGTAGGGTGAGGGGGAGGGGAGGGGAGAAAGGGAAGGGAGAAGGGAGAAGGGAGAAGCATCCATCCATCCGGCCGGCCGTCCGCGAGGGTGTGGGTGGGCTCAAGGGCAAGGGGAAGGGAAGGGGAAGAGACTATGAATCAAACAAAGAACTAAAGACCTAACCTAAGATGAGATGATGTACCGCTTTGAAACGTTTTGGGAAAAGGTAGGTGGGAAGGACAAGGACAAGGACGGCACAGAAGGGATACACGTATACGGGGAGGTACATACATACAACACTAGGTGGCGCGAGGAGGAGTAAAGAGGCGAGGATAGATATGGGATAACGAGTAACAGGTAGCGATAGCGTGTGGAGCCGAGCCGGGTCGAGGGTGGGGAACGCGGCGGGTGTGGTACACACGGACGAGGGTGCGTGCGTGTGGGCGGGGCGGTGGGGTGGTTAGACCTGTGTGGGGAAGAAGGAGGCGTCAGTCACTGAGCGAGAGTGAAGAAAGGAACGAAACCCACCTCACCCGCCGCGGCCTCCTCCTCGGGCTCCTCTGCGATGGTCTCGCCCACGCAGCGGCGGCGCTTGCGGGTGCGGCTGCGTCGGCCTGAAGGTGAGGTCGTGTGAGCACCTTGTCGTCCACGGGGAGAAGGAGGAACGGAGCATACCTTGGACGCAGGCTTCTTGGACCCCGCGCGCGAGGCGGGCTTGACGGACGCCTTGCTAGCGGGCTTGCTCGCCGGCTTGGCCTTACTGGCGGGCTTGACAGACGCGGCCTTGCTGGCGGGCTTGGACCCGGGTGCGGCCTTGCTTGTGGGTTTGGTCTGCAGCAAGCAGTCATCGTCAGCTATCCACCTCACAGCACATACTCCAGCGGTGTGACCCACCTTCTTCGCGGCGGGCTCGCCATCGGCTTCGTCAGCGGCCTCCTCGCCGTTGGGCTCGTCAGCAGTCGGCCTCGGCGGGCGCCTCCTTGCGCTTGCGGCCCCGCTTGGGCTTCTCCTTGTCCTCCTCGCCCTCCTTGGGCTCCTTCTTGGCGCGGGGCTTCGCGGGGGCCTTCTTGGGCGCGACGACGTCCGGGGCCTTGGGCAGGTCCTTGATGCGGGTGCTGCGGCGGGGCTCGCCAGCGGGGGCGGACTCTCCGTCAGCGGCGGCGGCTTTTCTGGGCATGGTGGGTGGTTGTGGGGGTGAGGTTGAGGTGGGGAGCGAAGGAGATGGCGGCAGGAAGAGAGACGCGTGAACTGTCCAACCCTTTGCCCTTGTTTGCGCTATGGCCCTCTTTTTCCCATCACGTGCGTCGCGTCAAGCCATCAACACAACTCACTCTTTTCGCGTTTATAAGCCCATTTCTGCCCTGCAACCGCTGAACCGCTAGAGAACGTGTCTTGTAGGTGTGAGATGGTGTTGGCAGACACCCGGAGAAGGAAGACAAGAAATGGGCTATAACGGCTTATTTTGGGAATAATGCACGGACCAGGTTGCGAGTTGTGTTGGATCCGTCCTGGCATAACCCCGAATATGTTGTAGACTCATCATGTCCCAGGTATCCAAGTACCGCCGTCAACCGTAAAAGCCGTCGTTGATCATGGTGATCACCTCATTTCAATTGCGTTGCTGAGCTTAATAATTACAATGAGTGGATGAAGGTTCGATTCCTTCCGAAGGCATTATGAGACCCGGTTCTTCTTTTTTCACAGTTGTTGAACATGAACATGCAGGATAAGACCCAGAACGCTAGCGCCGCACCCGGCGGCTCTATTTCGTCGGACCAACAGCAGCATGGTACCAGTGGAGCCATTGCTCCGTTTTTCTGTGCATTCAGAATATCCGCAGCTGACTTGCCTACACCTATCCGTACCCTAGAAGCCCTCGTGGATCAAGGTGATTGCCCCTATTCGGTTCTCTGCGTCCAGGAAATATTTGATCGCGGGGAGGCGGAGGTTCGATTCCTCCCGAGGGCTATGTCGGCGAACAGTCTTTTTGGTCTTCCTTCATCTCGCAGTTTTGCTCGCATGTACATCCAAAAGCTGAAGAGATGAGGGCCGAGGTCCGTTTTATCAAACGCTGGGCATTGGTACCGTGCCGTATACGGTCACAGCCGTGAGCAGTACGGCCGCATTGACATGTGTCAAGAGTGGGCCGAGAAGCCCGTAGATGCCGTTTTCGAGTGTTAACTTGAAGTTGACATTTTTTTTTATTACTTTGAAATTCAGCGCGGCAGTGACTGGGGTGAATGACATTTCTGTTGAGCCGCTCGGCTGCGGCTGCCGGCACTAGCGGACATTCAGACCAAAAGCCGAATCAATATCAACTTCCTTTGGGACCCAACCGGTTACCATGAATTAACAAACCTCACCCTAATGCGTAGCTGAAACTGCTTATACTGTTTCTTCAGAATTCACAATAGGCGGAAGACCCGAATAATAAATTCATGCATGTTTCAAACAGCATTGGAAATCCATCCTATCCTATCCTATCCTATCCTACCCAAACACCAACTTCAGCCATAAAGCCGTCGTTGATCAGGGTGATCACCTCATTTCAATTCTTGGGCTAAGATAACGAATTTAATTGCATGAGGTGGAGGTTCGACTCCTTCTGAGGGCATACGCTATGCAGTCTCTCCTGAATTTTTTTTCTTCAACTATTCCAGCTTACTTTCCCACTTGTCCGAGTAGTATGGATAAGGGGAAGAGAAAATTTTCTCTGTTCAGTGCACATCCCAATTCAAAAGTTGGGAAGATAGAGCCCGGGCCCGTTTTCTCAAACGCTGGGCTTTGGCATGGAGTCGACCAAGAAGCCCCTACACTCCGGTCTAAGCCTTGACATGCATGAAGGGGCAACTTGAATTCGTTGGCTTCGAAATTCAGACGTCCATATATAGTGACTGGAATAAAATATGCATGCATTTACTTGGTATGCTGAAAACCCCTCTTGTATTACAAAAGTCGAATCAAATTCCATCGAACTTCTGAACCGTGCACGGGTTTCAACTTAGGTTTTCAGGTCGCGATAAGTACTTACCCTCTTAATGCTTGACTCGCAACCGGTTGAAGACCTGAATAATAAACTCCTGCATGCTTCGGCATGAAAATTCATTCTATCCTATCCTATCCTACCCAACCACCAGCTTTATTATCCATAAAGCCGTCGTTGATCAGGGTGATCACCTCATTTCAATTTCAATTCCAGGAACGAATCCAATTGCATGAGGAGGCGGAGGTTCGATTCCTTCCGAAGGCATAGTGTTTCTCAGAATTTTTTTTCACGAAGTTGTGTTCTCTTTAAATGTTGCGTAGTACAACATATGAACATGCAGGTTAAGCCTCGCTGTTGCTCATTTTTTTATGCTTCCAGAATATTGACAGCTTACTTACCTACCTCCATATCCAAGCACCTACAGGCCCTCGTGGCTCACTGCGGTGATCAGTAGTGAGGTGGAGGTTCACTTCTTCCCAAGGGTTTGGGTAGCTCAATTTCAAAATTTTGCTCCGTTTTTGCATTGTGCATCCCAAGTTGAGTATTTAGATAGAGGCCGGGCCTGTTTTATTAACCGTTGTGCATTGGAAATGGCATGCATGCCAGGAGTGGGCCGAGAAGCCCGTATAATCTGTTTGGAGTGTTGTCATGCATGACAGCGTTTTGTCATTTTTTCTGACCTGTATAGTGGCGGGGATAGAATATGGATAAGCACACTTCGAAGTTTGAACACACTTTCTCCGGCCCTGTTGAGCCGCGAAGGTGGAGAAAATCGCCTTCAACAAATCAGTGGCTGCGCAATCCCATCAGCGGAACACCCTTTTTGAACTTGTTCTCCAAATATGTAATGTTAGCAAACAAATGCTTGCAAACCCATTCCGCTTGAGAGATTCAACAAACGGGGTATGAGCTCAATTTTTTTTTTGAAGTGTCTGCCTCAGGGAGACTAAGTACCCAGGAGATATCCGTTGACCACATGGAATCATATATCAAGACACCTGGGAGCTAAGGGGTCTTTTGACTGCTTTTTTGAAAATTGACGACTACTGCAATCACTGGAGTTTTGGTTTCAAATATTCATTCAGAGATCGTCTCCTTCAAGACAAGGGATGGGGAGTACACGCGTATGTGACAACTACTTCGGTAAATTTGGGCCCTGAATTCCAGGGATTATTCGGGTACTGATGTACCCAGCTCTCTGTGTCCGGTGCCTGCAGAGGGTCGGGTGACTTGGTTGGACATCCCGGATAGATTCTTGGGAGGTATTGAGGTCAATGGGTACCTCGCCTAGTTGAACAGAAGAACTGGCCATGGCCCATGGCGGCTTGGAGGGAAGCCAGCTCAGTTTGATGGGTGGGTGGGTGTACAGTAGGCGGATTGGTCGCAGTTCGATTTCAATCAACAATCAATCTGTCATCGAGTTGCCGCACTGTTGGTCCGTCTAGGCTCGTGCATGGATCTAAATGATCTGTCCTTCAATCCATTCAATGATCATATCCTCCCTTGCATTGATCATGCCCTGCTGTCCTGCCTCAAGCTTCCAATTGCAGTTGTATACACCAAGTGAGGAAATTTTGTTCGTGTATCTGTGACATCACCATTGACTTTTCCATACATTTGGCTTCATAAAAGTCATTCAATAGTTAGTACATATCAGATTGTACGGTTCAGAATGTCAAGAACAGTTGTTGTCGAGGCTGCATAAATGCGCGGTATTAGCTTTACGATCAAAAATGATCGTAAAGCTAACACCGGCCAGTACAGCCACAGCGCATTCACTGATTTTAGTTTCTGTCTCGTAAGTCTACAGAAGAGGGTCAGAGATGTCATTGTTAGCAGGATCTTGCTCTTCGCCATTGCCGTTAAGATCCAATGGAGCAGTCTTGTCTAGATGAAGCCAAAGACAGATATCTCCACAGGAGTGATCACATAGGAAAGACCGGATTCCCTCAAAGCCAAAGTCTCCGATACCACTGGCCCTAAATTGATGATTCAAAAAAATTGTTTATAAGAGACAGCACAAGCATATCCATTTTTGGTGTGTGTCATAGGGTCAAATAAAACCATGCCATCTTTGTACCCGACAAGGGCAGGTGTCCCTGGGATCAGAAAATTAGGTTAGGCCTTTGTTTTCAGTGCTATATAAAGAACTCACCTTGGAGGTCAGCAAAGACTAGAGTCTGATTACTATATCCCCAAACAAAATGCGCAAAGGCGTGAATAGTCGCACTGCGCAAGTCTTTCTTGTGGAATTTGTGGGAGAGGGTGTAGGTAAAATGGTCAACAAATGTTGATTGTTTAGGCTCAACAAGCCATGTCAATCCAGGCGAGTCAGGGCCGATATCTTTGACACCAGAGGCAGGGGAAGGAGAATTGATCTCTTCAGCCAAGAAAGCTTCTGCAACGGCAAGATCTATCCAATATTCAGATTGGTTGAAACACAAACACTCCCACAAAAAAAGACAAACCATTGTTGATTGCAATATTGAGATTGTTCACATGCTTAATAAACACTTTCAGGAAGTAACCTGCAATCCCGAGGTACGACTTCAGCCTGAATCTGAACCAGATGCTCTTGAACAGTGAATGGAAGACAGTCCGGGGCCATATTTTCGCTCTTGTCATTGAGGCAATAGAATCTTTTCAAAACATAATTAAGTCCGTTGTCACATTGAAGCTGCCCGAAGAATACACACAAATCAGAGAAGCTGAAAAATATGAAGAGGGACATACATCATATGCATTCTTCATTTCACCCACCACTACTAAAGGGACGGTCCCGCAGTTTGCCGTTAACTAGGTGTTCAGATTTTTCGAACTCCGGAACATCTATGAGGATGACACAAGTTCTACTGTGGACTTCTGCTGGACCTGAAAGGGGAGATGGAAGAAATTCAGACTGCAATAAGGGGCCTGTGAACAAGATGAGCGACTGATTTCTACGTCAAAAAATCCTTACCTTGATTCGATGCCAACTGTAGTACTCTCATGCGCTTTGCAACTGAGGGTTCCTGCGCTGGGAACAACTGCTTTCGAGATTGACTTCCTGAGGTAGACAAAAGTTTGGAGCTGGAGCCCTCTTCAGCGTCAAACACGGTCATGCTTCCAGCCCACTCAAAATGGAAACTTAATACACAGACAGATATGTGAGGACTTGAACTCACACTTTCTGAGTCAACATAGAGCTCCACAGCAATAAACCTGCTTTTGCGCTTTGCAGCTACTGGCAGCTGCTTCCAAACTGCTGGCACAGTGTCAACATTTCATTAGAAGAGTAGACACCATAGAACTCGCCGACAGTAAGGTTGGATGTGTTAGGGACAGGCATGTGGTTGCCGGCCCATCGAATTGAGACATGTTCCCTGTGAACTTTTTTAGAGCAAGAAGACTAGAGATGCAGGCCAACATATGGAAGGAGTGGGGAACTTTTGTGGTGTTGCCATTCCAGCGAGATTTATGCTGTCAGCTTGCCTTTTATGTCTCACGAAGATATATTAATGCAACTATTAGTCAGGGCATGGAATACAATGACAAGCTAACCTGGCAGGAGGTTTGATGCAGCCCAAAGCTTTACACCCTGCTCAAGATCCGGTGAAACACTGACTATGGGGCTGGCGGTGAAATAACCACAATCCAAACCTTGTAAATGAATACGCGGTTCGATGATGCAACTACAACAACTCAAACACTATAGTCCTCGTGCAAGTTCGGGGTTCCAATCCAGTATAGATTGTGGCAATTTGAACTTTAGTTCTCTTTGAGAAGCAAGACTTTACAGGTCTACAAGTCGTATAGATAAAACTTGCTCGAATCCGTTCTAGGCGCAATCGCGGATAGACAGACAAGATTTTATGTTCAATGGTTTTGTATAATGTGGGTCTAGGTTTGGAGATAGTACTCCAATGCGTAACACAAGTGATTCTTTATGAGTCCCGATTCCAAATAGTATCCGCAATTGCTAATCCTTGCGAGATTACAACCAATAGTCAAGTCTGATCCGTTTCCTTATATTCCACGCATCCGTTCCGTTTATCCAATATGTCCACGCATCGTTTATAAAGATCCAAATCCAACACAGATAATATTCAAACAGGGAAACAAACAAAACTTGGTATAGCTTCTGGTTGTCTCCGAATGAATGACTACTCTACCGGTTAAGCGTGAAGTCTAGTAACTTCGCGTCCAACAGGTGGGGTAAGATTCACTGCCGTTCCTCCCATAACCATCCACTTACATACGTTACAGGATTCTAAATATAACGAGGCAGATACAAACATGCAATAGGGTTCAGGGTATACAAGACATGCCTTCGCTTCGCTCCGGCAGAAAAGCAGATATGTCGAAAAAAAAATCAGCCTTGGCTTGAAAAGCAATTCAAATATAAATTCAACCATTTACACAACATCTATTTAGTTAGCCTACATGCGTACCACAACACAATCCAATCAAAGTAGAACCCGCAACTCGATATGTCCCATCACCAAATCCTACAACTTCAATAGAAATGTTGGCGCAAGGGCTGGGCCCGAGTGAATTGTGAGCCGTGGTCATCAAAAGTTGATAGAAATACATTAGCATTGAACTCGATGCGTAAAATGCTGAAGACGTACCAGAAAGGTGTCCTTGAACCATCTGTTGGCTCGCAAATGCCGATGAAATAGTACAAATGATCCATCCAATACGTCGGGGATGTAATCTGCGGTTTGTTTCATCGAACTGCTAACATTGAATAGGAAAGCTTGAAATGTACAGGCTATATGTTGTTGATTTCTCAGCATATGCATTCCATTCCGAAAGTCAGCTGCGTACCAATGTTGTGCATCGTGGCTGGATGGTGACACTTCAGATAGTCTCGGCCACCTGAAGTGCAACAGAGTGTGCGGGACTTCAGCCATTGAGAGGTGACGATATCACTGGACTGTTGGAAGTCGCGCTGTGAGTGTTGGTTTGAGAATAACACAACAATTAGGCACACCTGAATTGTGTGTCTTTGGCGCTGAAGGAAAGGCAGTACAACTAATTAATTGAGTGGGTCTGGTCCCAGGAATTATTCAGCTGTTCAATGAAGAAGCGTGTGTACGTACATGCATACTGTTCGTACTTCGCGCCAACCTGTTTCCAAAATTGTCAGTGAGATTGAAGGATGTCTCGGAATGTGGAACGCGCCATACCAGTGCCTCAATGGGGGAATGGGAAGATATGGGGGCGATGAACGGGACGAAAGCGGAGAAGGGGACAGGCTAGGCCTTGGTAGTGGATAGAATTCAAAACACGGCCCCAGGTGATCTTGAAAGGCTGGAGGAAACTTTCAGCTCGGTTGAGAGGGTCTTTTGGTTCCAAAACTTGGGAGGTCTTGAGCCCGCGGGTATTGACCAAGGACTTGATCGAATGTCTAGTTGGGCCAATTTGAGTGTTTGAGGATTCGCCAGAACATCCTGAGATTTTGCGGTGCCAAGAGAAGTCCTTGCATGCTGATATTGCGAAGTCTTCAGCCTCTCAAGTTTGGAGACAGGCCTTCATCGCGATTTAAGCCTTGACGACTGGGGAAGAGCAGGGGCCCTGGATTTGACAGGTGCAAGGGCCTGTCGAGGTGCCTGACTGACGGAAGAATTGACCTTGAAACACGGTATTGAGGGATAGACGAACACTTGGGGGTGGTTAGAAGATGCTGGGGGGAGGAGGAAAGGTGATTAGACGGACACCTCCCTTTTGAATGGGCTTTGAGCACGCGACATGTGGAGCGGCACCTAAGAAGCGGAACCGGCCAAAGCTAAATAGTAAAATTAGGATATAAGTGGTCATCTAGACAGACGTGGGAAGAACACTAACCGAATTAGGTGGACTCGGGGGCCAAGGCTGAAGGAGGCTCGCGGCTGGGAAAAAAATAGCAAATCCAGACGAGGTATCATCTGCCGGGAGGATACGTGGCCCCTCGACCTGATGAATGGATCGCACTGCCGCGCAGTCATTGCTCATGATTTGACTGTGTCCTGTCAAAAAAAGCTGTGCGTGGGTCGCTGTTTGACTGCAAATAAAAAGGCAGTGTTGAAGAGCGGAGAGAGTCGAGGACAGAAGGGGTTACATCGAAGAGCGAGAGCAGAGGAAAAACAAAAGGAGAATTAAGGCTCCAACCATTTCCGTTTATAAACGGTTTTAATCGTTTTCGTTTCCATTTAATTTGGCCAAGGGGTCAAATGGTTTGGAAACCGTTTTTAAAACGGTTAAACGGTTATCGAAGTTGAACCACCTCGAGGGGGTGGACAGACGAAGATCTGAGTGCATCTTGAGTGTTAAGATGTTTCCTGAGGTGTATCTCAAACCCCTTGAAGGAAAATCATTGATATACCCACTACCGTCGCTCTCAATGGCGGGGCACATTCCCGTTATGGTAATTGATGGTTCAACGTCATCAGTTTGATGCGCAATCACCTACCGCCGATTGTCTGCTCCTGGAGATGAATGTTGCTGGAATGCCTGGAAAAAATCAACTGGCCTGAGTAAATGTTCCCAGTTTGTGTAATATACAACCAGCTAATTTTTTGGTGCTTCTCAATGAACTTGGAGGTTTGAACTGTTAAACACCCGTTGCCGGACTCTGTTTGTATCCAGTGTGAGTACTGTATGAGTTAAATTGCTAAATTTATAAGTCAATATGATCCTCTTGTGCTTGCCGTAGCAGTGTGAAACTCCAAGGGAGTACAATATAAAGGATACCACACATGGCCGGCATGTGATAGTTCATCCCCTCAGGTGTACCTGAAAATTACCGTTTGTAAACTGTTTTAAACTGTTTTAAACTGTTTTGAAACCATTTCCGTTTAATTTGCCTGGATCATTACACGAAAACTAAATGATTGGAGCCTTAAGGAGAATGGTTACATGGGGATATAGCAGAGCCGAACGAGCGAAATCTTAAAGAACGGTTAATTTGATTCGCAGTCCGTAGCTGACGATCGATCTCGGCCACCGTGAGACGAAGCTGTTCAGAAAGAGACTGAGCGTGTAAGAAAATCAAAGAAGGACCAAAGGAGTAAGATCATTCGGGGATATTGCACTGCATTTCTACCATCTCATTAAAGAATGAATAATGACTAGTGGTATGGCAGCTAGCCGATGAACTCCTGTCGGATAGCAAGCAATTAGTAAAATTGAAAGAGATTTGTAAGAAACATCAACGAGCCGAGCTTAACGATGAGTCAAGATCTACATCGCTTAGAACGATCGTGATGGGATATTGTTGATATGTCAACTTTTAGCCGACCTCCTCATCAGCGCTCTGTTACCCTCCTCGGTAACCCTCTGCTTAATTGGTCCCGCTTTGAACCATTCAAGTGATTTGTCTGAAAATCATGATAGCCATCGCTTCCCAGTACCCGAGTATGGTTTCTTAGTCAATTGGTTGATCGACCAAGTCCAGCCTCCTCTTGGTGGTTCTGAATACGTCAGATGATGCCCAACGACGATCCCCTTAGTTCAGAAGGATATTCCCTCGTAATACACCCTTAGTCAGGGATGTGCAGTAGCCCCAATCCATTTCCAGGATGGTAAGGCACTTTCCATGATTGCTCCATTAGTGACTTCCCACTTCAACCCTTTCCCAGGATTGTTGTTCAGCGCCTTTCTAATGGTTCGAGACACATTATATCCCTTTTAGCTAACTGCTCAGGCCAGCAATAGCCCTTGTGAGATGACATCATAATGTAATGAAGTACATTATAGCATGTTGCAACTCGAGCAGATTTGAATAAATGCCTGGATGCCCCAATACCAGGTCTGTCACCGGGACAAGGTTTTTTTTGACACGGACCTAATTTGTAATGAATATTCCAAACTGGACAAGTCAAGGCATGATACTCACCTGCCATGCAACCATGACTTTCTCTTCTCCGGCATCACCATCACTACACTCCTGCTGGAGAAGAGTTTGAGTCCTCAAGGTTGAGGTTGGGCCCTGGTTCAACAGTGCTAGCTTGAATCGTGTGCGGGTCAAATTCACTCGTTCCAAGACTGTATTAGAGGCTTTGCGGCAGCCACCGGAAGCCACCTGGTGGCTGGTCGGGCATGTGGTAACTGGTGGCTGTGGCTGTTGTGGTGGCCGAAAGTATGACATCACACAACTCCACCTTTTGTTTTTTGACGACATTGGAGCCACCAGATCAGCCACAGCCACCGGTTACCACATGCCCGATCAGCCACCGGGTGGCTTCCGGTGGCTGCCGCAAAGCCTCTATTGGGGACGGTGTGTGTGGCTGGACCTAGAAAGTAGATCTGAGATTGAGAATTGACATGCAATAACAAACATACAATGCTCATGAGCACTTCCTGGAATGGCCACCTTGCACAAAGTCGATCCACAGGTGATCACCCAATGATTGCCTTGCAAGGTGATGTGCATGTTGTTGTGTTGAGTAACACTACACATGGTGTTCAAGGATAATTAGTATATTTGTGTGCCGGCCAGAAAAGGACACACTGCTATGTCTGCATAGTCAGGACTATCCCGAGGATATCCAGCAAGCTTAACACATTTGCTGCATTGACCTTTACCCTCCCAACCCGGAAAGGATAGATCACAGTCGCTGCAGTAAGAAGTGTTAATGTTGTCAGACATAAGAGTATGAGCTGGAAGCAGCTTTCAAAGGGGGAATGAGATATGGAACAAGTGGTAACCCACTCCAATTTATATGTTTTGCTGTTGGTCCATGCAGGACTCCCTAGTGTATATAAGCAAAGAAAAAAGTCGCACCATCTCTATTCGCTTTTACCTGCCAATGCCAAATCCAAGAGGAAAAAATGCATACGGGGATAAGCAGAGTAAGCAGTTCAAATTTTGCCATAATATCTGCTGACATGTTCTAAGTACCACTGGATACTGAACTCCTGACCATGCTTCAACACTATGCAGCACAGAACTTGCCTCTGCAAGTTCAAATTGCAAACCTCAAGTCAGATTTGAACTATTCAATTTGGTCAGTCAATGGAAATGCACGTGAAGTTTCAGCTAAAATCAATATACAGACGCACCAAGCTCAAGGAGTTGAACAAAAAGTTTAACGTACCCCGGATTTGGAAACCCCCACCGCTTGAAGTTGCCTGGCAGGCGGTAATTGACAAAGTTCAGATGGATGTGTCACAAAATAGCGGTCCAAACTACTTCAAAACACTGTTGCAGCAAGAAGGCCTCATGATCCCAAGGTATGCTCAGAAGTTTGATTCAAATTTTGATTTTGACGTACTGCCAGGGATACTATTCGTAAAATTATGGTTGAGCATCTCCCACTCGGCTTCCAAAATTAGAGGCTTTGCGGCAGCCACCGGAAGCCACCTGGTGGCTGATCAGGCATGCGGTGACAAGTGGCTGTGGCTGACCAGTGGCTGGCGCATTGATTTCATGTGTACTTTTGGAACAAATCACCACTCTCTGGTTCCTGTCTATAGTGGGAAAAATCATCTGACGAATCACGATTATTTTCGGCAAAGTCCACTGGAATTCAGTGGCCAAGTGGAGACTGAAAGCAACGGGCTTGCTTAGGATAAAAGGCAAATCACTTCTTTTTCAACATGAATGGAAATATGAGACTAGGGTCCAAGGCCCAGGGGATTCAATAGGGGGTTGCAGAATAAAGGTTCTGAGTTCAACTTCTGCCTCAATTTCAGCCCCAACTCGATCTCGACTTGCCTCGAGTGGTGAGAGACCTACTCCGCCGTCTGTGTCTCAACTTCACAAGCTGGCTGCTTCCTTTGAATTTTGCAACCCCTTAGTAATATCCACAGCTGAGGACAGTTATAAAATCTGTTGTGACGAAGGTGAGACGGAGCTCGCAATATAGACTCAAACTATTCCAGAACTATTCCAGGAAGATAAGATCAGAATGGATTATATTCACGACATTGAACACGAAATAAGCCGACTCGAACACGGACAACACCTAGAGTCTCGGCCAAATTCTCCTCATTAATCAGGCGGTGATGGGGGCGCAGCCGATCGTGACGAGGCCTAGGTGGAGACAGATGGGGTCAGGACAAGGAAAGATGCAGGGAATAAAGGCTCCAAACCGATCTGCTGCTGGGGAGAATTGCAAGTGACCTGGGTGCTCCCGCTAGAAAACAGATTGAGAAGGGGATACACACCGCGATAGAATACATACCAGTTGTTCCCGGCGACGGTGATGGCCGAGCAGCCCAACCCGATCGGCACGACAGCGTTAACGATGACGCCAATAGCGGCAAGGGCACCGGCAGCATCAGCGCTGTTGGATTGCTGGACGCTGTTGCAGCACAGGGTAGTCGCGGGAGGGGAAGGGTTGGTCGGGCTGGCGACAGCAAGGGTCTGGAACCAAAACAATAGTTAGTACTGTGATGCACACCGGTCGCTGTGGCAAGCTTACAGCGGGCACCGCGGTGACAGCGAGAGAGAGTTTGGGGAACATTTTTGTTTTGAATGAGTGGGCTTGAACTGCAAAAGGAGTGTGTTTGAGTGAAGTATGAGAGACAACCGGCCACCCTTTTATATCGTTTCTGACCAGCCCTTGCCGCAATTATACAAGACGGCAGAACAAACTTGGATCCGAACTAGCTGGAATTTCAGGGCTGTGATGCCATTTGATACGTTAAACACCACAGAAAAAAAAGAGCCGGGAGACCCTCTGTGGAGCCGATCAGCATTGGCGTGATGCACGCAACGACACTCACATTATACTCAGGTTGAACAGAGGGAAAGAACCGTAAGGATGAGTATTCCAGTTGCACGATGTAAGTGTTCCCGACGTAGAGAAAGTTATTATCTGCGTCTGTGAGCTCCGGGCCAGCTCGGAAGAACAAGGGCTGTAACACAATGCTGCCGAATGGATGCAAATAGCGATGTCTCAGCGGAAGAAGAGCGGCACAGCCAACCGGACTTTCTTGGCATATGCCAGAAGATTCTGACAATGAATATGAAAGAGGGCAGGTTCGACCAGTTGGACCAGCAATTACGTCATGAGCGCGCTTGGCCGAGGAGAGCCAGCCCCACCGGCGCGGGGGAGAACATAGTAACACCTGCCGCATCGAAAGATGTCTTGGAATGTTGCAGGGGAGGCGAAATTTATCTGTGGCAGCTTCAATTCGGAATGCCGCCGAGAAGGGGAGCAAGGAAACCGGGTTTACTGGGGCCATTGAGCCTTGAAACCGAAATTGAAGCTCGAGGGTGAACGAGTCGCGGCATAGAAGTATCGCAGTCATCACCAAAGCTAGACCAAGAGTCAGGGCAAGTAGTACCATGGAAGGAGGGAGCGAGGTCCACAGACAAGGAGCGGTTCTCGTTTTGCAGAGCTGGAGGTGCAAGTCATCGTATTTCTGTTCAATCAGTTCAATTGGTTCCAAATTGTATACCAGGCTTGACTGGACAAAAGTCCAGTTGAAGTGAGTGGGCGCGCGTTGTAACGCGTGGGAACGAGTTGCCACGCTGAACGATGTGCTCCAAACTAAACCCAAACAACACACTTATCACCCAAATACAACCCAAGTCTTCCCGGAATAAGCGGTGAGGCCTACGGAAATAAGACTAGGATCGGAAATAGGCCGATCAGCGAGCGCAAGAGCCAAGATTCAGACGAGTGGTAGTCCCTTTACAGGTCCTAACAAGGTTGAAGGGAAGGTATGTGTTTCCCTTAGGAAGATGAACCTTCACTACAAGATATCACCAGGAATTGACCTGAGCAATAATTGAGCGGTGGAAATAAGATGGTTTTAAAAGCTTTGCAGCTTATGAGACAGCAAGTGTTGAGAGTGGTGGTGGTGGTGGTGGTGTCATCCAACGACGTACAGGAGACCTCAGATAGGCCGACGATATAACAATTCCAAACGATAGAAAGCCCGAAGCTTATTTCCCAAGTGCCGATGACGATAGCTGATGACAATGACGGTAGCTGATTCCAAAACACAATTCGATTCCCAGATGATAGATAGCCTCAATCACGTCCAAGATGTTTCCAATACCCTATTCCTTATTCCAACTTAAGGTTTCCCGATGTTAGGGTCCGGCGGTGATACACACTGAGCCGACCCCAGAAATAGCCCAATCGCAAGCGTTCAGCCTACTAATACACGGGTGATTCTGTACCCTACTCGAGATAATGTCCTGACTACTTATACAAACCCCAAAATCATATGCAAGTCCAAGAACGAAATAGAAATTAGTAAAATAGCCCGAGTTCCCCTTCCTCAGCCGTTTATCCGTCGGAAGGGCTCCCGCGAGCGTATTGCCATTGGTTGGTGAACAGGACGATTGTGATGTCCGCTCGAGCGGCGTTGGTCAGCCTAGGGGTTTGAAACCCTCAGTCTCTTGGCTGACTGATACCGAGTCGTTTGTCCTATTTCCTGTTGCCCCTGTTCCTCTCCCGCCTTCGCTGACCATCGGGTAATGTTCCCCTGGCCTCCAGCTCCTCGTAGATACCCCTAGTGAGACTTGTCCCAGAAAGGGTTCTTATTTCCCCAACTCCGTCTGCTCGGAATAAGAACAATCCCATCAGATCTCCTTAGCCGACCTTCGCTAGTCCCGGAACTTCATCTGAACGTATATCCCCGGGCCTTGACGTCTATCACATGGAAGGCGCGCGGCCTATTGGTGCAGAAATAAGACTATTCCCGCATGCCCTTGTTATCAGTATGTCCAACAGTCCAGGTAGGCGCATTACAATGTGCTCTGGTTGTAGCCAGGGGTACGCGTTACAATGCGTCCCTCGCTGTCGCGCAGGTGGTACGCATTGTAATGTGCCCTCCTGGGCAGGCTGTTGCTTGCTGCTCGGCGTGCTCGCTTAATCTCGGCATGGGCGGCAGGGCTTTCTTTGTTTGCACTTGCTTAAATCACTTCTGCATTGGGTTAGAAAGCTCCTTTCGATTCATTAGCCGAAATACCGCCAAGAATGCATTATATCCTGTTTATTACCGGACGTAACTCATTAAATAACCGATTGTGAGATTTGAAAAGGAAATTCCGTTCCGGATCCATGCCCCGATCAATGAGATCAATAAAAATCGCCCAAATGCATGATAAAAATATTCTTGGATTAATTACAGCTACAACAAATCTTCCTCCTCCTCAGAAGCATATCCATCCTCTTCCCCCTCATCAGCATCCAGCTCCACCTCCAACGGCACTAATTCTGTCACATCCACAACGTGATCGCGCATCACAATCTTTGCCCGCTCGCGTACTGCTCCCCATTTCGCACGCCATGCACTCTGCCACGCCCTTTCTCGGGCCGCCTGCCCGAGCGCATATGCGTGCAGCCCCTCTGCAAGCGCTGGAGCCACATCCCGATCGCAATCCACGCGCTGGTCCCACCACAATGCCTTCCACTCACAGAATTCCAAAACCCGTCTCATTTCCTCATCAAGGAGGATGAGTTCCTCCCGCCAACGGTCCGCTCTCGCCCGTGCTTTGGTCCACTCAATACGGATATCTGACTTGTCGTTAATATTACAGCAAAAAAAAAGGAACAGGAATACACATACCCTCGTGAAGTGAGCCGTCTGTTCCAACATCAGCGTCCTTGATGCTACCTGTGTACCAAATCCATGACAGCGTGCGGCGCCCTTCACCGGTTTCCAGATTGAAGAGAACCGTCAGCTCCACTGGATCACCGTAGGCATCAACGTCTTCCCCATTCACGCCCTCCGATAACCCTGCCAACAGCCTTGCCTTCCTATTTTCCTCCTTCTCTTCGTCATTCAATGCTCGCTCACTCATGCCACGGATGTCCTCTTTCTTCAACACCTGGAGCTTGTTTTCCCAAGAACCCGGACCCCGCAAAGAGAAGAGCGCTTCTCGAGCCGTGCGATAGCGTGCAGCAGCCGAACGAATTCGATCTTCGATACCATCAAGCAGCTCACGACTCTTGGTCCACGCACCCTGCCCGCTCACATTCTTGCGCTTGAATCGGTGTGCGAAGGTGCGTGTTCGAAGTCCCGCGCGAAGCTCACGCAGTGCCTCGTCCGCTTGTGCATCACGCAGGGCATCCTCCTGCTCGACGAGGGCAGATACACACACCGATTGCCGTGCGTTAGCCGGTATTGATGAAGGCAGATAAATGGGGATTTTCTCCGGTGTTGCGTTGCTTCCGGTGGGCAACGCAGGTGTCTGCTGAGTAATCCAGGTACGCAATCCCGGCATATAATTGTCTTGAATATCGTGGAGAGCCTTGACCTTGCCCAACAGCAATGTACGTGAGCGTTGAAGCGCGGTGGCTTGAATCGTGGTTCGATTGACGTGTTTAGCCTCGAGTTGTAACGCCACTCTATGTAATATCAGTAAAATATGTTTTTGTTACCAAATTCACGCACTGGGACACCTGAATCTCTATCCCCGCAATCAAGAACGGCCCCGGCTTCACGACCAGAGCAGACGTGCCATCCCGAGAGAGTCGGGCATGCTCTTCTGCGGCTATCCGAGCAAGGACATCAGCCATCGTTGTTGCTTGATCCAAGATTCAAGTCAGCGACCGCACGGAGATATCAGCACCAAGATCGCACCTTCCACCTCTGCATAATCGTACGGGTTCTCGCTGTCCTCGTTGTCCATTTCCCAGTCCCTCACCATCATCTCCCACTTTCCCAAGTCCTCCTCGTGTCCCTCACGCAGGCCAGTCGTGAACGAATGGAAGGCACGACTGTGAATCATTGCTTGAGGCAACGCCAAGACCATCTTACGGAGTAGCGAATTACCTGTGACCAGTCGGCAACGAAACAGCCGGAAAATAAGCGACGCACCTAGATCCACCGTCTTCTTCCAGTTTGAAAAACCACACAGGTCGTCGATTGTATCCTCGCGTGAGCCCGGACCCATAACCGAGATTGATCTTGCCGCGCTGTTCAACCAAGACCAATTGCGCTCCACCCCCTCCCCGTCCGTCCGTCCTACTCCCTTCGTGTAATTGAACGAGTACGGCCATGACATTTCTTGACGTGTGGCGGCAGGTGGAATTTTGGTACCTTGAATATGATTTCGATCCAGTCCGGCAGCTGTAGATTTTCGGGCATATCTTTCGCGCGTTTCCAGAAATTACGTCCCCATTGACAAGCGATATCGTAACTTGCCACGATTGTGAGCAGCGTGATGCCTATCAGGCTTGAGAAAAACAGAAAGTCCATGTTTGAATACCTGTTTGGACGAGGTAAACCGCTGAAAACTGGTGGAGGATGATATACACGCACTTTTCCCCCTTTTGAAGGTCCCCAGTTCCCAACGGACGAAACACTTCATGGCGTGAGCAGCTGACTGAGCCGATTCCCGACGCCCGTAATCCTTTCGCACGTTTGTTGTTGGCGGACCAAAGGGCCGCAAATGACACACAGTGGCTAATCTAGTCAACAGTTTAATCAAATCGGTTTACGACAGAAGGATGAAAAGTTCTGCGCACCTCGTCCTCGTGAACATGCTTTACCAAGAAGCTTAGGTATCCGTCACTCCCAACCATATACGCCCATCCAGGACCAAGTGTTGGGTCTTTTTCTCGGGAGGAACGATCACGTCCCTTCATTTTGAAGTTGGCGTCTTCGGAAACCATAAGCCGATAAATCCATCTATTATGAATAACGTTGTCGAAAATTCATGGCGGTAGTCAATTACACTCACGCAACCTCGGCGGGAGCCTGATCCCAGCCTTCCGGTAGGTTTATATCGGGATGGGGGCACGCACGGCAGTGTATTGCCAACTCGCCTGGTTTCGTTGCTGATATTCCCTCGGGATCGTGACCGCGGCCGGCGCGCTTGCACATTTGCAAGTGGCGATATTCGCGTATCATGACCATAAACTGCGGTAGCCGATTCTAGATGACTATCAATCCATGTCCCATTCCCCGGATAGGAAAATACGCACCGGAACCTTTTTCAATCCCGCTCCATTCGATAATAGAAGTAAAGTGTTGTAGTAGTCGTATGCCGGGAGCCGTGCCTGGAGGTTCAGCTTGTGAAAACGTCGTAGCATGCCGAGAGTCGCTGCTGTCGAGGGGTCCTTGTGTGTTGCAGGGAACCAGCCGATGTTAAGCAACTGCGCGACCTCCGAAGGGGCGCCAGCGCAACAGCAAAAATCGATGTCGAGGACGTGGATTCCATTGTCGTGCAAGACAACAAAGTCTCTCTTTTGGTTCAGGTATCCCAAAGGGCAGTCCTCACCCCATGGATGCCCAATTTGATATCGAATATTGAGGTCCCGAGTCGTTCGCCCCTGGAAATAATTGTCCTCCCATACCTAAACGGACGTCAGTGCAAGCTAACTTGTTAATGAAAGATTAACTCACCTGCAGTAAATGCAAGGGCTCGTGAAGATGCTTTTCGATGATACATGCCTCGCACATCAGTCGGTTTCCAAAACAGTCCTCGCACCGCCAAATAGGATTCGGATGGTGACATTGCGCGCAGCCTTGGGACCACCATGGACCACGCCCCTTCAATTGCAACAGCCCGTCATTATATTTGTCGCGTTCCGGGATCCAGGTCTTGACGGGGTGATCCTGCAAATTATTGGTTTTTTTTGCCTGCTTCGCCCGAAGAAATACTTACAGAGTTTTCGTATCTTTTGGCCTTAACCTTAATCTTGAGAGCGGCGGGCCCCTCAGGTAGAACAGGCCCGGCTATTTCATCGTCCCCCGCAAAGCCCATCAGATAATCAAAATTGTCGACCTCTTTCTGAGGAGACCGTGGCGGCGCAGGATGGTGCTCGATCTGGACCCGTCGGTTGGTAGCATTGGTCACGATGGATTCTTCGTTAGAGACGCTGTGCGTATATACCGTGCGCTTTCGTTTCTTGCCATCCATGGAAAGGGCCGAGTGTGCGAGTCAACAGGCGATGGCCACGATTGGATTGAAGGACATGCATTCAGTTAGCCGACGGTAAGAACACACAATATCTAATGCTTCGAACGGACTCGCCCACGCCCCATCCCATGTGCCCCGCCTTGCCCGGTCAATTGCAGATTCGCTACTGATGCAGTCAACACCGATTGGTCGTTTATGATAGCCGTATAAGGAGGGGGATCCTCTTGAGCGGGTAAGGCCAGAACGGGCGACGGGTGCGTGAGACAGGCGACGGGGTGCGTGAGGGAGAACGACTATGGATGATGTATCTGCGTATTGGTACTCGCACCGCTAGCACTGCGGGCGAGAAGGTGGGCACAGGCGAAGCTATGGGCGCCGAACGGAAATGGCGTCGATGGCGCGGATGATGTCTGATCACGCGGCTGGTGCGTGGCCACGGCGTGTTGCCTGTCCGCGGGATGAGGGTGCTCGCCGAGATCACAGCGAGCGTGCCAGGCAGCCCTTGAGGTCATTGTAGTCCAAATAACTCTTCACAGTTGCCCCGGAGACATGGTGATACTGCGCGTGGGCGGAGGGCCTGCAGTCGATAAGAGTCCACCCACAAAAAATCAAGCAGATCGTGCTCACCATGATGTATACACGCCGGGCCGCTCGACGAACGTCCCACAAACGAGGTACATCTTTCTCCCCGCCAAAGGTGCATCGAGCTCGCCAGGGTCCAGGTGGTAGGGAGGGTCGCAGCGAAACAGAGATGGAGGAGAGGCCATGGTGAATCAGTGATGCTGTTGTTGCTTGTTATCATCCGGAACGGTGGCCAAGATTGGGCCGAGATAGAGAAAAAGACATAGTTTAAGGATTTGTACGCTAGGACATGTTAACAAAATTCTAAATAACAAGTACGAGGTATTAGCCTTACTCTTGCTCAGACTCAGTGGGCTCTAGGTCCCACAGCGCACGGTCCAGGCAATTACGCTGCTGCATGCAGAGTAGGATGGCGGCATCTTTTACGAGCTGGCGGTCCCATCGCACATTTGAAGCGTGCAACAGCCGCTTTGAGAGCAAGGGTGTTGCGGTTTCTGGATACTATCAATTAATGCTACAATGAAAGGAGAGGGTATAGAGCACTTTTCTCGATACTTTCCGAGCCGACTCCCCCTGGCGGCGAGTCGTGCCGCTCGAACGATGGGAGGATCGAATTTTTGCTGGGCACGCAAGGCGGCCATCCTTTCTCGCTTCTTTTGCGTTGCGGGCCTCGCGGTTTCCTGTAAGAAGACATCTGTTGCAGAAACGTTCTCAAAAGAATCGAGACAAGAACGCACCGCTCATGGTAGGCACGCGAAGCTTGCCATCTTTTGTAGCGACGATACGACTCCGGGTCACTCTCGTCAATCCTGGAGGCAGGGGTTCGTCTCTTCATTATACTAGTTGATGAGGAGGGCGGGTGAGAACGGACACAGTGTATACCTGTATCCCCATGAGTCGTCAACTTGACAACAGCCGATCACGCTGCGAAGAAAACTCGTTTACACACCTATCTCAACGATAGTGGAGACCTTATCCGGTCAACAATGGCAGGTGGTGATTGTGTCCAGCACGACGTCTGCGCCTGAAATGGTGGACGGGAACAAAAGTGAGCAAATAGCACCCGTGCCATCACGGCGGTAACCTGGTGCTTCGATACGGACCGATCGGCCGAATTCTGTTTCCGCTCACTTTCCCGCCACACATCTTGAGGTGTGAGCCGACGCTTGGTTTGCCGACGCTTGCAACCCATGCCAAGACCGTTCAAATAATCACAGCCCGCTGGTATTTTCTCTCTCTGAGGTAGTCCTACCTGACCGACCATCCTGAGATTTGGTTAGTAACGATTTTGAATTATGCATGATTTTTGCATGCAAGGTTTGTATTTTCTGGATTTTATTGCACCGAGTGGTCCTTGCACCCAAAGCGGTCGCTGCAGCAGCTGAGTCGCCATCGACGTCTGGATTTCCCGCGCTGCTGACGCTGGCTTCACGCCAAGCCAGTGGGCCCCAGGCAGCGTCACCATCAATGTCTGCCTCACAGGGCCAAGCGGGGGGGCCCCAACCAACTGGCCCAGGATTCCAGTCTTCGCCCGAGCCCAGTTCTCCAGAGTTCCAGTTCCCTGTGCCCCATTCCCCAGTCCCCGCACCGAATTTCCAGGACCGAGGATATAACCAAGTGGGAGGCGCTCGCACACATCCTAAAAAACAGTTAGAAAGGCAGGAGGTACAGAGAAATAGAGGGCCACTTACTCTTAGTACTGCGTGGCATGTGTACGATCGGAGACTTGTTTT